>VSMD01076522.1:0-177218 GCA_008750895.1 Mirza zaza | reverse complement strand
GTAGAGATGGGGTCTCGCTCTTGCTCAGGCTGGTCTCGAACTCCTGAGCTCAAACGATCCGCCCACCTCGGCCTCCCAGAGAGCTAGGATTACAGGCTTGAGCCACCGCACCCGGCCAGTGAGATAGTATTAACATTGCCCAACTGTATGGTATTCCTAGGGCCCCTGGAGCAGATGACTCAGTGACTGGTAGAAAAATACCTCCCCTGGCATACCATGCCAGTGCCCTGGGCTGCCTCTGTCCTTTCTTCCCAGGCAGGGTTCTGTAGGCTTGGCTGTCTCTGTGGATATCCGACAGCAGAGAGTGCCTGGGTCTCCTCTGCCTTCTCTTCTCAGCTGATGGACACAGTGGGGGCCAGACAGGTCAGGAGACCAGGTAGCTTGGGCTGGGGAGATCTAGAGTTGAGGGGCTTTGTGAGAAAAGAAAACATGGAGGGTAGAATGAACCATTGCTGCTGTGAGATCATGGCTGCAGGGCTCTCAGCCTTACTCGTGTTCTGATGTCACACACAGAGAAGAGTGGACACACCTTGGACCCAGCCTGCACTGTACAGGAGAGAGTGGGCCCAGTTCCTAACACATAGATACTTCCCAACCTGTCTGTTCCTCTGGAGTCCCTGATGAGGACCCACACCTGTGGAAAACAAAGGAGGGCCACGGAACCACCTCCCCACTCCAAGAACAAAGCCAAGGAGCTTTCCTGACAAGGGTACCTTTGTTTCTTCCATCATACTCTCAGCCCCAAATCTCTTGTTTTGGGAATAGTAAAAACTAGATACGTAGCAAAGAACGTCTTCAATGCGACTCAAGTGTGACCGATAGATCTCCCCCCCATCCTTCTCCTCAACTCCCATCCTCAGGAAGATTGGGGAGTAGGTGAGGGCGTCCTCAGCACCCAGTTCCCTGGTGGGAGGCAGAGATCCAGCAGTCAGAGCTGTTGGCAGAAGTGGAGACCCCCACACAGGGGCAGGAGACATGGAACCAGAGCCACAGGATAGAATGGCTGTGAACATGGGATACACAGGTGTGACACCGAAGAAGCTTCGAACAGGAGCCAATGTCTCCATAGCCCAGGGATGAGCAAGGTGGGCACATTCTCCCAACATCCATGTGCATCGGCCAGTCGTATCCACGAGGTCCCAGGAGGAGGGTCTAACAGACACATGCTGAGTCACTGTCCCTCCTGTGGCTCCAAAGTGCAAGAGCACGGGAAGGAAAGATGCAGATTCCATGAGGGAAAGGAGAGGGGGAGGTGGATCTGGGGCAGCCGGTGGGCTGCATCTGCCTCTTTTCTCTCTGTGAAAATGGCTTCAGTCCTCAGGCCCCAGGGGCAGATGGGGCTGGTGTGAATCCCAGCTCCACTGTTTGCTGTGTGAGCTCAGGCATGCTGCTTAACCTCTCTGGGCCTGTTTCTTTGTCTGAAGAATGGAGGTGACACCAGTGTCTTCCCCTAAGGATGATCTCTATAAGGTGTCTCATAGCAAATGCTTAATAAATGGAAACTGCAAGTATCACTCCAAAGCATCAAATTAGCGTACCACCTCCAACGCTTGTAGTGGTAGGATTTATTTACAACACCAACCTCTGGGCATCTGCACCCCTTGGTTGTTCCAGTGGCCACTGCTCCCTCTGTCTGAGCTTGGGGAAGGTCACAGAAGGGACGATGTGAGGTCAGAGTGCTGGACAAGACAGACAGTCCTCTGTGGAAGCACTTCTGGTGTGGCTGTTCCCTTCCCATGCGGCAGTTTTTCCAGCTGGGAGAACAAAGTGGGGGCAGCCTGGGACGGGTGGGTCACTTCCTAGGGGTGGGGAGACTCAATGTGGGGCATAGGCTGAGTGTTGTCCCTCTGTTCCTCAAGGAGAGCTCAGCAGATGCTCAGGTGGTGCCTCACGCGAGCAGGTGCAGCATGGCAGACTGGGAGAGGCTGGAGAGCCTGCCAAGGCTGGGTTCCTCCCATTGGCTCTGCTGGGCAGGGGTAGGGGGTTGCCCTTGTCAGTGGTCATGGGCACTGAGACAGGGAGAATCAAGGCCTGAGGACTGGGGTCCCAGGCCAGCTCTGGACCCAAGGGGAAACTGACCAACCCCTGGGAAACTCACCTCCAGTCACCTTCACCCCTCGCTAAATGGTGGGTGCCGGGGGCCTGTTCTGCAGTGGCTCCCACTGCAGCCAGCTCCTGCTCCCTCTCAGCGTTACTGCGCCGGGCCTGGGCGACACCCCTGGGGGTTCTGGGGGTTGCTGGCTTCTGGGTGGAGAGGCAGGAGGCCCAGGGCTCGTGTGCAGTCCCTCCTCGGGGCTTCTGTAGTAAGGTATGAATCCTGCCGCATAGAGGCTGTGGCCCCCGCAGGGAGGGGCATCCAGGATGCTGTCCTGGTGCTGCCCTGCTGAGACCAGCGGGACCGGGTGGCAGGCCGGTGAGTGTGAGGACCCAGAGATGAGGTCTGGGCATGCCAGGGTGGCCTGAGTCAGAAGGAAGCAAGATGGCCAGCCGGGTGTAAGCTCACCTCCCAGGTTCCAGCCCAGATACCCAGGTTGGCTTGTGTGTGCAACACCACGGGGCAGGAAGGGAAGAATGTAGGCGGGGAGGCCTCAGCAGTGCCACTCACCCATCCCAGGGCACCCGGCTGGGAGGGGTACATCTGGGATTAGAACACACCTATCTTGCCTCCCCCATTCTTGTAGTCACGGGACACCATGCCTAGCTCTGTGGTGCTGGTGGTGACTATTACCAATGTCACAGGGCACAGGCTTAAGGTCAAATCCCAGGCTTGCTACTTGCTAGCTACGTGTCCTTGGCCAGGTCACTTAACTTCCCTAAGACTCACTTTCTCATCCATAAAATTGGCATAATAACACGACCCATCTCATAGGATTATTATTAGTATTAAATGAGATGATGCCTGCATGGGTCTGGGTGCTAGCAAATTATAAGGACCAAACAAAGGTTTCCATGAGTGCAACACCAAGCTCAGCATATTAGGTACATTATTGCATGTAATTGAGTGGTTCTAAGAGTAGTCCCTAATGTTCTCTCTTAGAAGGGACCCATAGCTGAAGCACAGGCCACTCTCTGAGCAGGCAGCCAAGCTGGGATTGAGCAGGGCAGTCTGCCGTCAGTCCTTGTGCTTCTAACCGGTGACACCCTGCTCTGGGAGCTCCAGCAGCCCTCAGGGATGGAGGTCTGAAGGTGCCAGGGGTCTGACGCCCCTCCCCCCACCCTTCTGGGGCATCCTCAACTCACAGAGCATCCATCCCTGATCGTGGTCCTGTATAAGGAGCCAGCCTGTGTCTCCCTCCTGCTGGGTGAGTCTTGGGAGCCCCCACCTTGGGTCCAGGTGGGAAAGACCAGGCTGGGAAAACTCTCCTCCTGTGAGCAGTAGTAGGGGAAGAACCCATCAGGCAGTGCTGAGTCCTCCGGGAATGGTGGGAATCTGAGAGTCTGGCCTCCTGCCTTGCCTGTGCAAACCTCAGGCTGCAGGCCCATCTCCTCCTCAGCCAGCCACCCACAGGTGCGGAAGAAAGGCAGGTACTCCAAGGTCACAGGTGGAGGGAGGGCCTCGTTGTTCCCTGAGCTGGTGGCCTGCGGTTGCTGGGACAGAGGCTCTGGGTCTTTCTCCTTCAGGAGGTCTGGGGCTCTGGACTCAGCCACGCAGCTCTGCTGGAACATCTGGGAAGAGAGAGGTGTTCCATCCATTACTGTACCCTGACTTCCCAGCCACTCCGGCTCGCTCCCAAATCCCTGCCTATGTTGAAAGCCAGAGTGGTCTTAGAAAGCCCGAACCCGATTGCGGCTCTCCTTCATAAAAGCCCAGCCATGGCTGCCAACCATGGTTAGCTTGGGCAAGAGCCTCAGGTAACCTGGCCCCGCAGATACCTGCAACCGCCTCCTGTCCCCTTCTTCCCCTGCCGCTACACCGCAGGCACACCGGCTTTGCCTTCTTGCCGGTGCTCAATCACACCAGGCTTGGTCCTGCCCAGAGCCTGGGCCCACACCTGCTCCTCGACTCTCAGTTCAGAAGAGCCTCCACCACTCTGCCTTCCCCTGGGGTGACTCCAGGTCAATCCTCCCTCACCCAAGTGGTCTTCGTGGTCTGCCCACTCATAATATGCACTTGATGGATACTTTTCAATGAATCTGCTGACTCTCAACCCATCTCATGTTCCCTCCACTCCATCCAGTCCAGCCACACAGACCTTCTCTTGGGCCTCCTGATTCACCAACTAGCCTCCTGCCATGAGGCGTCTGTGTGAGCTTGTGTTCTTGCCTGGAATTTCCTCTCTCTCCTCTTTCCTGGGTGGTGACTTCTTCCATGCTCAACTCATGGTCAATCCCTTACTTCCCTGGCATAGTCACAGTGCCTTATCACTGACTGCCACCACCCTGACACCACTTACACAGGGCACCGTTCCTGTGTTGTGAAACACTGGCTTGTGCCATTGCTCCATTGATATGTCTCATCCTATGACTTATAGATTCCACCAAGGCGAGGCTGGTCTGTCTAGCTCACTTCTGCATCCTTATGGGCTGGAGAAGCCCTGGCAGATGGCAGACACACACATAGTGGAAGAAGGAAAGAATGGTGGCAGGAAAGAAAGAAGTAGACAAAATGAGAACATGGCCAAGTCCTTATTAGGCTTTATGTTGACAGGAGTGAGGAGCCATGCCTTGGGGACAGGGTAGAGAAGAGGAAGGAGGAACTACTTTCCAGGCCCGGAGCTCCTGGTAGTGAAAAGCCAGCCCTATCCCCACATTTCCTGTCAGGGCCAGACCCAGAGCCCATTGGGTACATGGTGGAGACCCTTTGACCTTGAACAAGCCCACAGGCTGTTCTCCACCTGTGGACTTGGGTCCCATAATAGAGGGACCTGTGCTGGTCTAGCCCCAGCCTTCCTGACCCCCACCAGGGCCTCTGGGCCTTGAATTTCCTTCCCTGCTGCATGCTCTTGTGCATGCTCTCCCCAATACCCTGCATGTAACCTCACCACCCATGTCCTAAGTCCAGATTCTCCATAGGTGCCCGCCGGCCTGCAGCCTGCTAGCTCCTAGCAGCAAGGACCAGGGCCCTCCTCTGAGCCCCAGGTGCCGAGCCCGGGGCCAACTTTGCTGAGTTTCTGTCCTTCCAGCACAGCACTGCATGGCTATCTGTGGTCCTTTCATTCTCCATCACCTGTAGGAGGCCCCCTGGGATGGACCTGCCTTTCTCACATTGCTGTGCTGAGGACACAGCACGAGCCAAGCAGCAGTGCCGGAGTCAGAGCCCGAGTCCATGCTCTGATGCCTGTGCCCTGCTCCATGTGAATTACATGTGGTGTGTGGCCCCCACAAGATGTGCTCAAGTGCTAATGCCTGGGACTGTGCATGCGACCTTACTTGGAAAAGGGTCTTGGCAGATGTAATCAAGTTAAGATGAGGTCACACTGAGTTAGGGTGGGCCCTAAACCCAATGCCTGGTGTCCTTTTAAGGGAAGGGGAATTTGAGCACAGATACAGAAGGAGAGAGTGGAGTGACAGGGAGGCAGAGACTGGAGTAACGCTGCCATAAGCCCCAGCACGCCGAGGACTGACTACCTGTCAGTACCAGGAGCCAGGAGGGAGACAGGGAGCAGATGCCCCCTCTGAGCTCCTGAGGAGGAGCCGACCCTGACCACACCTTGATCTTGAACTTCTGGCTTCTAGATCTGTGAGAGAATAAATGGGTGTTGTTTTAAGCCACTGAGTTTGTGGTGATTTGTGGGGCCGTCCTAGGACACTACTGACACACATAGGTTTGTGGGACAGCTCACTGGGTAGGTGCAGATTCAGCACGAGGTTTACAGGGAGCTCCCAGTACCACGTGGGAAGCGGCCATTGCCGTGGCCACGGTTCCCTTGTGGCCGGGCTGTCCTAAGGCTTTCCCGTTCCTGCCATCCAGTGGGTGCTGGCCAGGGCATGGCATCCCCATGCCCCAGTGTTTCCCTGACTCCACTTCCCCAGTGAATCCAGGATTGAAGGAGGTCAGGTGTGCCGCCACCAGCTCCCCCGAAAGTCCTCAGCACAGTGATGCGTGCATAGTGCCACTCACACGCTTAGCAGGCAGCACCTCCAGTGTCCCATTTGGGAGTCAGCAGTTGCCCTGAGGTGTGACAAGATGAAGCCTTATCTCCCAACTCTGGCTGAAAACACAAAGCCTCCCTCGGCAGGGCTCTTCTTCCTGGCTGGCAAATCCTCTCTGCCTGTTGAGGGAAGATTCCAGTCATGAAGTCATAATGCCTGGTGCCAGGCGAGAGAGCCAGATGGCTCCATTACCATAGAGACTCCTGTCCAAGCGCCCAACACCTGTGATCGTCACCTTCTTCTTTAATCTAGATCTCCCCAAAAGACTGGGGGAAAACAAAGAGAACGCAAATGTCTTCTGCAATCAGATCAGCTCTCTCTCATGGCTGCGGCTGGGAGCTCACTCAGGGACTTCTGCCCAGAGACACAGAGGGACCCTGTGCCTCCAGTGTGAGAAAGGTCAGGAAGAGCCCCACGGTCTCTTCCACTAAGTCTGGGGAACAGGGAACAGCAGTGAGCACCCAGGGCTGTGCAGACCTCTCCTCACCTGGGTGCCTTGGGCTCTCGGTCCACTCAGGGCTGTGCCAAGACGTGGGCCTCTTGATCTCAGCTGTCTCCCCTCTGTGGCTCCTCCCCAGTCCTCAGACACGTAAAACAGTCACGGAGGGACTAACTGTGTGGGGCACCTGCTGTCTCCCACAGAGCCACCGCCCCAGCTGCCCTCCCTGGCTTGGTGCTCCTGCCCAAGGGAAGGGACCAGCGCTGTCAACACCTCCTAAGCATCAGCTGCCGCCTGGGGCAGTTCCCATGTGGTGTGTCACTATAGCTCTCAAGTCAGGAAGTACACCACTGTGTGCCATTTTACAGATTGGAGAACTGAGCCTGGAGCAGAGGCCTTAGGGCTTGAGGTGGGAAGGCCTTGGCACACCACAGAAGGTTGCAAGGCCCAGATGTCCTCAGGGCCTGAGGCTTCCCTAGAGCTTGAATACAAGCCAGGCGTGACCCAGCCAGGGCTCTCCAGGCCCAGGCAGGGCCCCTTCCCCTCTCTGTCCTGTGCTCACAGGCCCTGGAGCCTGTCTACTGCAGGGACACCTGAGCTTGCTTTTCTTTTGTATAAACTAAACTCTTTAATCCATGTGGAATTTATTTTTTGCCAGGGGTGATAGATACGCTTCTAATTTTATTTTATGGTTTGAATAGTCATTTGATTCAACATCATTGAAGAATAACTTATTTCTTCTCCAACCTGATTGGGAATACCAAAATAAACACATTCTTAATTCTTAACTAATGCAAACTCAAGTAGTTTCTAGAATATATGTTTCTATCTATCTCTTCATCTCTCTTGGTATTAATATCATATTATTGTGATATTTTATATAATTTAGTTTTATATAATTTAGATTCATATTATGTCACCACTTTTTTAAAAAAATCAACTTCATGGAGATATAATTTACATATACCATGAACTATACTCTTCACAAGTCTATACACACATGCAACAACCTCAGAATTAATACATAGAAAAGCCTCTTTACAGGTATTCTACTCCCTTGCTTCCCAATGCAAAGCAACCATTGATTTGATTTGGGATATTATACATGCATTTTGCCTGTTTAGAATAAACAGAATCACACAGTACGTACTCTTTCGTGCCTAGCTAACTTCCTTTATTCAGCACTATGTTTTTAAGATTCATCCTTATGGCATACTGTTTGCCCCTTTTTATTGGCAAGTAGTTTAGCATTGTTATACATAACGTAATTTGCTTATCCATTCTTCTGTGTATAGACAGTTCAGTTGTTTCCACTGTGGATAATACTGCCATGAATACTTATATACAAGACTCTATGTGGGCAGAGTTTTCGTTTCTCCTAGATAAGTAGCTAGGATTCGAACAGCTTTGTCATATGGTAAGTGTATGTTTAACTAAATAAGAAACTGTCAAACTGTTTCCAAGTGGATGTGACATTTTTACATTCCCAACAGCAATGTATCAAAGTTCTAGTTTCTTCACATTGTCACCATCACCTTTTAACTTTTGCCATTCTTGTGCATGTACGCCATTATGGCTTCAATTTGTATTTTTCTGATCACTAATGATGTTGACCATCTTTCCCTATGCATATTGCCAATTTGTACATTTTTATTTAAGTGTCTAAAACTTTTTCCTATTTTAATAACTTTATTGTTATTAAAAGTACAATTAAAGTACGAAAAGCTGCATGTACTCAAAGTGTACAATTTAATCAACTTCCATGTATGTACACACTTGAGAAACTATCACCACGATGAGGATAACAAACATTTCTATCAACTCTCAAAAGTTCCTCATGCACTTTTATAATCCATCCTCCCCCCACTCCCATCCCCAGGCAAAAACTAATCTGCAGTCACTATAGATTATTTTACTTTGTCTAAAATTTTATATAAGTGGAATCAAACGTATGTGCTTTTATTTGGCTTCTTTTGCTCAGCGTATGCCCTTGAGACTAATCCATGTTGTTCCATGAATCAATAGTTTGTTCCGTTTTTGTTGAGTAGTGTCCATCACGTAGATATCACAATCATTATTCCACTATATGTAGTGTGTCATTTTTCTCTAGCTGTTGGGAAGACGTTTTTTCTCTATCTTTGGTTTTTAGCAGTTTATAATGAGTCTAGGTATACCTTTTATTAAACTTTTCCTTTTGAGGGTTTACAGAGCCTTTTAAATATATCAATTTATATTTTTCCCCAAATTTGGGAAGATTTAGGTCTTTATTTCTTCAGGCATTTCCCCCAGTCTACTTCTCCTTTCCTTCTGGTACTCCAGTGACATGTATGTTCAAGTTTTAAAAATATTTCCCCACAGCTCTGATCAGTTTTTTCTTAATCTTTTCTGTTTTTCAGATCATAATTTCTATTGATTTTTATGTTCACAGATTCCTTCCTCTTGCCATCAGCATTCTGCCATGGAGATCATCCAGTGAAATGTTAAATTTCAGACTTTGTACTTTTTAATTCTAACATTGTCATTTGGTTCTTTTTTTATATTTTCTGTTTCTCTGCTGAGAACTTCTATGTTTTTATTCATTCCAAACGTGTTTTTCTTGACTCTGTGGAACATACTTATAATAGCTTCTTTGAAGTCTTTGATAATTCTAACACATGGGTCACCTTGGGATTGGCATCTATTGTCTTTTCTCTTGAGAACTGGACACATTTTTCTGTTTCTCCATATGCTACGTAATTTTAGATTGTCCCAGACATTGTGGATGTCATCTTTATAGACCCTGCACCCTATACATAACCCTCTGGAGACAATTGATGTTTTTGTGTTAGCAGGCAATCAATCTGGTTAAGTTCAAGCTGTGAGTTCTGTCTTGCATTCTGTATGCAATGGTTCAAACCTCAGCTCTCCAAACCTTTGCTGTATTGATTTGGGTCTGTCCTTAGCACGCATTATTGAGTGATAGGTTAAAAAGATGGGTGCGTTTGGTTTAAATCTTGGTTTTGTTCTTTCTCAAAGCCTTGCTATGCTGGTTTGAGTCTGTCCCACTCCTGCATAGTCAAGGGTTGGGCTGAGACTCACACACATTTATTCACAGAACTAGGTTTCCACTTTCCTGGCTATTTACCCTCTTGGATTTCTCCCAAATATATTCTATTTCCCTCAGGGGCCCCTGTCCTGGTTCCTTTGACCAGAAAGTTGGGGTTTCTTCTAGAGCAGCCATCATTCTGCCACCACTGCCTTGCTTGCTATTGTCGTTAGAGCTGGCCCTCTGGGCAAAGCTGAAGGGAAGAGAGAGAGAGAGAGAACCTGAAAGAGAGGAAACCTAGGAAACTCTGCCTTGTGTGGATCACTTATTCATGTCCAGGTTTTGACTCTCCTCCATAATCTGTTTTTGTTTACTTTTTAGTGTTCTTAGGTAGCTGGGTTTTGTATTTTGTTTAGAGTTTTTGGTATAGAGTGAGCTTATGCTCTCATGCTATTGTCCTCATTTTGCTCATTTTTTATAAGACTGTCTTTTTTTGAGACAGAGTCTCACTGTGTCAGCCGGGCTAGAGTGCCATGGCATCATGCCTGGCTCACAGCAACTGCAAACTCCTGGGCTCAGGCAATCCTCCTGCCTCAGCCTCCCAAGTAGCTGGGAGTACAGGCATGTGCTACCATGCCTGGCTAATTTTTTCTATATATTTTTAGTTGTCCAGCTAATTTCTTTCTATTTTTTTTTTTTTTTTTTTTTAGTAGAGACAGGGTCTTGCTCTTGCTTAGGCTGGTCTCAAACTCCTGAGCTCAAATGACCTGCCCCCTTCGGCCTCCCAGAGTGCTAGGATTACAGGCGTGAGCCACCGTGCCCGGGTGACGTTGTTTGTCTTATTATCGTGTTGTAAGAGCTCTTTGTACATGCTGGATACAAGTGCTTTGTCAGAAATACGTATTGCGAATATTCTTTCCTGGGTTGTACTTTTACTTTTCATTTTATTAACAAAGTCTTTCTAGGAAAGAGAAATTTTCTATTTTGATAAAATCAAATTAATTAATTTTTTACTTGTGTTTTTTATAACCTCAGAAATCTTTGCCTACCCCAAGATTGTGAACATTTCTTCCTACTTTTTCTTCAAGTTCTATAGCTTTAGCTTTTATATTTAGACCTATAGTTCCTTTTTAGCTCATTAATATGAGTTAGGGTCAAGATTTACTTTTTCCATGTGGATATCCATTGTGCACCATTGGTTCAAAAGACTTTCCTTTCCCCCATTGAAAAACCTTGGCATCTTTGTCAAAAATCTATCATACATGTGTGGGTCCATACCTGGACTCTATTCTATTTCATTGATCTATACTCACTACCTTGATTACTATAGATCAGAGTTTCTCAATCTTGGCGCTACTGATATTTGGGGCCAGATAATTACTTATTGTGGAGAGTTGTCCTGTCCATTAGTTGGGTGTTTAGCACCATCTCTGGCCTCTACCCACCAGGTGCCCAAATCATACCACCCTTACCTCTCCACAGTTGTGATGACCAAACACGTCTCCCAACCTTGCCAAATGTTCCCTGGGGAGGAAAGTGCCCCCACTTGAGAACCACTGCTGTAAATTTACTACATGCCTTGAAAGCTAGGGTAGTCTGCCAACTTTGTTCTTCTTAAAATACATTTTTATATTTTTAAAATGTAAGAAAAAATATATTGTAGGTCTTTTGCATTTTCATATAAATTTATGTTAAATTTGTCCCTAAGTATTTCAGGTTTTTTACATGTTTTTCTTTTTTAGTTAGTTTTATTGAGGTGTAATTATATACAGAAAATTGACAAATATGCTGTTGCATTCCAGAAAGTGTCTTCGGGTAGAAAGCCGGGGTGATTTTAGGGCTCACCTTATTCATTCTCCTTTTCCCATAGATCACTGTCCTGTGTTTTCTGTTTTCCATTGTCTTAAAATAGTCATCCCTTATTTCATTTTCTAGTAGTTTATAGTAGAAGGGCAAATCTGGTCCCAGTTATAATATTTTGCCATGACTAGAAGCAGATATTACTATAACCAATTTTTAACTGTAACATTTATTTGAGGGGTTACTCTGTGCCAGGGACCATGCTAGTCATTTTTCATTGATTATTTTATAAATATTTCTTAATAATTATATCAGGTTGGCACCCTAATTATCCCTACATAAAGATAAGGAAATGAGACTTAAAAAGGTTAAGAATTTATTGAGTAATAAATACCCAGTAGAAAATGTCAGGGCTAGAATTCAAATTCTGGTAGCTAGACTCTGAAGCTGAAATATTTATTTACTTTACCAGCTGTCCAAAAGTACTTTATAAAATATTACTTTAGGCTGGGCAAGGTGGCTCATGCATGTAATCCTAGCACTCTGGGAGGCCAAGGTGGGAGGATTGCTTGAGCTACGGAGTTCGAGACCAGCCTCAGAAAGAGCAAGACCCTGTCTCTACCAAAAATAGAAAAAATAGCTGAGTGTGGTCGCATGTACCTGTAGTCCCAGCTACACAGGAGGCTGAGGCAGGAGGATGGCTTGAGCCCAGGGGTTTGAGGTTGCTGTGAGCTAGGCTGAGCCACGGCACTCTAGCCAGGGCAACAGAGTGAGACTCTGTCTCAAAAAAAAAAAAAAAAAGATTTTAGGTGACACACAGGTGAACCATTTTTATTTTAATAGCAAATATATTTAATTTAATGTGTTTGAAAAAATATATTTTTTATGTATTTTATATTATATATTTTCTATTTACCATGATTTCACAGATATTTTTGCTTGGGATAAGAGCAAAGTTTTCTTTTTCAATAAAAAGACGACTGTTTAAATATCTATATTATATACCTTATAATCAGATGTGGCAAGAACATGCAGATGACAGGGAATGTCTGCACTTACCCCTTCTGGGTTGGTGAATGTGGTTCCATGTGCCTCTGTAGATGTGGGGATGAACAGACGATTCTGCATAAAGGGAACTTGCGCTGCCACTTGCTCTCTTTGTTGCACAGTGTGTGCTAGGCTTTGCCTTTGCCCTTGCCCACACAGGAAGAGGTCAAAGGAAGCCCCCAGGTGTTTCTGTGAGGTTACTGCTCTTCCTCTTCTACAGGCAACTTTGGGCACCTTTACGGTGCCTCCTCCTCATGCCTGCTGAGGGAGTCGGGGTCCCAGGGTTTCCACAGCAAACCTTCAGTCATCCCAGCCAGTGCCCAATGCACCGCATAAGCTGGAACTAGTCAAAGTGGGAGCAAGAGGTTGTAGCGCCGGCATGTGGAACAGCAGAATTCCCTCCGCTGTGGGCCCATCACCTGGAGGCCCTGCTGGTCCACAAAGCACTGAACTTCCGTGACCTCACTGAACCCTCACTGGACCTTCTCACCGTAGACCAGTCTGGTCTGCTCCAGCCAGAGATGGGAAATGGCTTGTCCAGAGGTGCAGAAGGGTGGAGCAGGGCTCGGCACCCAGCACAGTGCCAAGGCGGCATTCTGGATACATCCTCACGTGTCCTAATAACTCTACCCTCCCAGCTCCAGGGGTTCAGAGATGTGGCAGATGAGGTCCGGGTGGCTGAGTACCTGGTCCCAGGTCTCTCTGGCTCCAGAGCCTATGCTTTTAGCCCCAGGTCTGCAGGAGGAGTGAGCTTGCTGCCCAAGATGGACTGCACAGTCTAGAAGGGGAGGGACACAAGTCCTTCCTGTGCCTCATACCACATCTGTGTAACATGGACATCTGACCTGTCCTAAGAGGAGTGGGTGGACAGCACAGGCAGGATGTTTGAAATTCCTACTGCCCCGGATTTCTAGGAACTTGTGGTCCCCGCACTACTGAGTGCAGCTGGAGTTCTGAGGAAGCACACTTGGGGAAGGCTGGAGTGGTCGGGGAGAGCTGTCTTCCAGAGGCAGAAGGGCTGACTGCTGCCAAAGTGACTCTGCACCTCTGGGGAACGCTTCTGAGAGCCAAGTACCCGAGCAAAGGCAGCTGAGGGAAGGGAGCATGGACAAGGCCCAGGATGCAGAAGCCCACATAGGGATACCCGCCATTATGCTGGGATGGGGCCCATGGGTGGACTCCAAGCTCAGGGAAAATTTAGACCCCACACCTGTGGCTCAACTGCAGTGCAGACTCCACTTCAACTGGAACTTGTTTTTCTGTGTTGGGGGAAAAACCCCAAACCCACCACATGTGTGCCTCTGGTGGTCAGAGTGGCCATTTGTGTTTTCCTTTTGCTCAGAGTGACACATCTCTCAGCCACAAGTTGCTCACAGGGTTTGCTGTGGTTGCTCTCTTGGGTCAGAATCCGGTGCCTTTGGTCATAAGTCACTTGCATCTAGGGGCCACAGGAGGCAGGACCTTCCTCTCACAGCCTGGGGGAGCTCTCCACTATCCCTGACCTTCTGGCATCGCCCTCCTTCCCCTCAGGGTTTTCTCATTTTCTATTTTCAGGCAAAACTCCAGTGAAGTCCTATTCTAAATTATCCCACAGCAGGATCACGCTAACTGTCCTGTGGCTTTTTAAGAATGTAGAACCTACCCGGTACCTGTCTTTCATTCCTTCCTGAAAGGATTGGTGATGTGTTTAGTCGTCCCTTTCTGCCAAGCTACCAGACGAGCTGCGCACAGCCCTCTCCTCCAATTCAGATAAGCAGTTTACAGTGTCAGAAGGACAAACTTTCACTTTAAAAGTAAGATCTGCTTTTCAACACAGGCAAATCAGAGCTGTGGTTTTATAGATACCAGTCATAGAGATGACACCAGTGCCATGTGAGGGTCTTACAGCTCTTACCCGAGTCCCCCGCTCTCCAGGCCTCACCTCCCTCCCTGGCTCTGGTCTCGACATCTCTCACCTCTCAGACGGTGTCCTCTGGATCCCTGTGCAGCCTCTGTGCCGCCTGTGTGCTGCTTCTTCTCAGGGGGTCCACTTCTGACTCTGTCCGCAGCCACTCTCATGTAACCCTGACTCTCATTTGGACAACTGCAGCTTCTTTCAGTTGGTCCCAACTTTTAACACTTCCTCAATGCAACCTGCTGCCAGACGCTTCCTCTAAAAGTGATTTCATCCCATGCCTCCATTGCTCAAAATCTTCACTGGCTCCCTCTTGCTTAGGAAACCAAACCCAAACTCCCTGGCTGGGCGTGCCAGGCCTTTTGCAATCTGGCTGCCCCTTCCTGATGGAAAGCAAGCTCCCCGCTCTGGGCGCTCTGGACTTCCTATGTGCCTAACACTCCCCAGGTTCCCCACCCTGTGCCTTCTCACACGCAGCCCACACCTGCCCGGATAAGCCAGCCATCAAAGCCTCCCTCCCAGAAACCTTCCAGATGGCCACAGGTGCTGTGTTTGTTTGCTTGAGCTGCCATAGCAAAGGACCAGGCTGGGTAGCTTCAAGAACAGAAATCTAGTTTCTCATAGTCCTGGAGGCTAAAAGCCTAAGCCCAGTGTGTGGCTGGTCAGTTTTTCCTGAGTGTGCAGATGCTGTCTCCTCCCTGCGTCTTCACGTGGCCTCCCTCTGTGTCTGTCTGTGTCCATTCTTCCTCTGCTTATGATGACACCAGTTATATTGGATTAGGGCCCACTCTAATGACCTCATTTTAACATAATCACCTCCTTAAAGACTCTATCTCTAAATACTATTCCATTCTGAGGCATTAGAGGTTAGGACATCAATGTGGAAATCTGGGGGAACACAAGTCAGCCTGTAAAGACGCTCTGACCACACTGCCCCTCTCTCAGACTGTCACAGGGAGAGTGGCCATGATCTTCCTAGGACAGGAGCCAGGCCTCCTGCTTCCCCAGTGCCCAGTGCTTCTCTGCGCTTCCCTGTCCCCTCACAGGGAGTCTGCCTCCAGTCCTCTGGGTGCACTGGGGCACAGAGCTTTGGGGTAGGGAGGCCGCCTTTCTAGCCCAGCTCTGCCACTTACCTGCTGTGTGACTCTGAGCAAGGAGCCAGGTACTCGGCCTCTCGCAATCTCAGTTTCCTCAGCTGTAAAATGGGAATAATAATAACATAAGCTTTTCATGGGAATTTATTAGATAACAGTCATAAAGAATAAGAACAGCACCTGGACTATCGTGACCTCTCCCTAAAATGATAGTGATAATTATTATTTGTTACCTTGCCTGTGAGTCCCAGAGCTTCTTGCCTGTGACCTCTTTGTACACCCGTAACCTTTTGGTTTACGAAATCTAGACAAGGGCAGAAAGAAAGACTCACCAGATGAAGCCACCCATTGCTCCAGGCACATGAGACAGGAAGCACTAAATTATATATATAATATTTATAACATCTCCCCTTTTACTTATTTTTATTGTATTACTTTAAAATATCAGTCATAAAGCCAATTAGCTGATACAAGATATATCTAGTTACTTTAACACAAATTTTATGTAAAATGTACTTCCCTATTGCTTTTAAATGAGGAGAAAACCATGTGACCCACAGTTCCCTCCAAACTCACACAGAGTGTTTAGTGGGGAGAACAAGGTACTTTCCTAGTTATCCACAAGGGGGAAGACTGATTCCATTTCTTCTGGAAGGTGCCCACTGCCATCATTAATGATCATTTAAAACTGATATTTCCCGTATTTTATGACTATTTCCTTCAAAGAAATGAAATTTGCCTATGCAAGGAAGATGCCCTTTTTTAAGCTGATGACTTACAGACGGCCACTGGTTTGAAACATATTTCAAAATCACACACATTCTCCCTGCAGTCCATCACTGAAGATTCTAACCAATGCCACATTCAGAACATAAGAACAATGTGGTCTTTCCACCAGGAAGTCAAGCAAATTATTTAAATTCACAGAAAAGAAAAAAAAATCTTTTCTCAACATCAAACAGAAAACATTCTCTCTTTGAAAATGCAAATCCCTTAAACATATTCAAGAATTTTAACAAACATCCCAGAAAACTATCCCATTACTCTTTGAAGTTCTTAAAGAATTTTCTTAAAATAGTCACATGCTACGCAGGGTAGGGTAGAGGGAGGGCCTTTTAAGTGACAATGGTAGTAGAGGCTCTGCAGCAGGGATGAGTTCCCCAGAAAGGAAGAGTGGCCCCAGAGAATCACTAGGCACATGCAGGGGTGTGGGGGAAATCTTCTAAAGAGAGCAAGGTACAGATTCCACTTCCCATCTGTTTCACATCTGGGGTTAGAAATAGGACACAGAGCTCTGAACTGCAGGAAGGGCCTCAGAGAAGATGTTAGGAAAAGAGAGCTGTGGAGAACGTGGATCTCTCATCTGCTGTGACTCCTCTCTCCAAGCCTTGGTGTGCGGGGGGTGGGGGGGGGGGTGGGGGGGGGGGGGGGGGGGGGGGGAGTGGAGGGTTCCAAGAGGAGGAAAATGAGGTGATAGACAAGCCGAAGGTAGAAAGTGGTCTCAGTTAATAACCAACATGAGTGTCACTTCAAGGAACTGATCTCCATCTGAGGTCAGAAAAACAGAAGAATCAAGAATATACCAGCAATTTCACTCAAAGAAGATTTTCCTAATGAAATAATTGAATATATTTTCAGAAATGTGGCTGTGAGAGATTTACTGCCAAGTCCTTCGTAACGGGAAAAAGTCAATAAAAAATAAATTTAAAAAAGAAAAACCTTTAAGTATCTAACAATGGGGGATTGGTCAGATAAATGATTGTGTATCCACATAAGAGAATATTATGAAACAATTTAAAATCACAACATAGAAATATGTTTATCCATGGTAAAAGAGTTATAATATTTCACTTACATTGTTAAGGGAAAGATGGCTATAAAACAGCCTATACGGGATGTATATATCATGATAGACTTGCAGACATTTTTAGTTCTATTTTTAAATTTTCAACCTATTAAAAATAATACACAGAAGACATGCTAGCTATAGAAACTTACATTTTTTTAAAAGATAATACAAAATTTCTATCAAAATCCTAGCAAGTTATTTTATAGGTATAGACAAAATTATTCTAATATTTATATGGAAAGGTGAAGGAACTAGAATTGCTAAAACAATTTTTCAAAACGAATAAATAGAAAAAATCACCCTCCCTGATTTCAAGGTTTACTATGTAGCGACAGCAATCAAGACAGTGTGGTATTGGCAGAGAGACACATGTAGATGCATGAAACAGGAGAGAGAATGTGGAAAAAGACTCACACCAACTAACTTTTGGCTAAAGTGTAAACACAAATCAACAGAGGAAAGATGGAAAGATGTTCTTTTCAACAAACGATTCTGGAACAATTGGACAGATATGAACAACAACAACCAAGAACTTTGACACAAGTTTCACAGCTAATACAAAATTAACTCAAAATGGCTCACAAACTCAAATGTAAACTGTAACACTATAAAACTTTTAGAAAAAAAACAGAAGAAAATCTTTAGGAACAAGGGCCAGGCAAAAAGTTCTTCAACTTGACCTCAAAAACACAATGTATAAAAGGAAAAATTGATAAATTGGAACTTCATCAAAATTAAAAAATTTTGTTCTAAAAAGTCCCTGCTAAAAGGATAACTAAGAAGCTATAGAGCAGGAGAATATATTTGCAATCCTGACAAAAGACTAGCTATCTACGTTATGTAAATAACTTGCAAAACTGAATAGTAGAAAACCCAAACAGTCTGATTAGACAATGGGCAAAAGGCAAGAACAGACATTTCACCAAAGAGGATGTACAGATTGCCAACAAGCACATGAAAAGATGTTCAACATCATTAGCTATCAGGGAAATGCAAGTTAAACCACAATGAGATATTGCCACACACCTATCAGAATGGCAACAATAAAAAATAGTGACACCACCAATGCTGGTGAGGATCCATAGAAACTAGATCACTCACACATTGTTGGGGAGAATATAAAATAGGACAGGTGCTCTGCAATACAGTTTCTCAGGAAACTAAGCATGCAACTACCACAGAACCCAGCAACTGCACTCAAGGGCATTTATTGTAGAGAAATGAAGACTTATACTTACACCAAAATCTGCACATGAATGATTACAGGAACTTTATTCACAGTAGCCAAGAAATGGACAGTTTCATGGGTGTAAATGGTTAAGGAGGGATGGAGGCAAGAGGGAGACGGTGGGAGAAAAAATGGGGAACCTGAGGGGTCCTTATGATGATGGACACATGTCCACTTGGACTGCATCAAGGTCAGTGTCCAGGTGGTGGTACTGCATGATGGTTTTGCAAAACGTTACCACTGGAAGAAACTTGTAAAGAATATGTAGACTCTGCATTACTTCTTACAACTGCATGCAAGTTCACAATAATCTCAAAATTAAAAGTTTTAATTAAAATAAAAAGTACAGAGCATGAGATTGTCCTCAGAAACCAGAGACCTCAGATTCTGCAGAGGACCAGGTGGGTAAGACATGTCATCAAGCATCATGTTTATTCCAGGTGGCACCTGAGTGGCAAGAGTCAGGGCCATGGTGTGGGGTGGTGGTGGTGAGACCCCAAATGGCCTGTTACTCCCCTCTAATCTCCTGAAAGCACTCTCTCCCCTGCCCTCAGGGCATGGGGATGAGAGGAGAGGTACCTGGACCACAGGGGCTCTCCTCCTGCCAGTATCCAGCTGCTGGGCAGACTCCAGCTGCAGACTTCAGTGGGGCACACACCTGGATCAACCCTGTAGCAGTCACACTGTCTCTTCACAAGTGAGATCTTCCAGTCAGTTAGTATCCATCAGCAACCAGCAAATGACTAGGTGTGGCTCAATGAGAGCTGTCTCTCCCGGAGCTAATGGTGTGTTTAGTGAAGAGTCATTAGCAAGAGCTGCTTTCTCCAATTAAATAACCACAGGCAGGTTCTTCGGAAACCCTAGCACTCCACCTAGTAACAAAAGGTAAACATAACACAATTTGTCAATTTTCAAGATCCAAGAAATGCTATTTTGATCTGTAAACTGCCTCTAATGAGGACAAAGCTATTTGAGATGTAATAAAGCACCAGACTGAGGGGACTAAAAGTTTAGATGGAGCATGGCATTTAGAAGTGCTACTGCTTGCACTAGAGCACCAGCCAACAGTGCCCCCTGTCACACGCAAACACCGATGCCAATGCGGGGGAAATAGTAATGACTAGAGAGAGAGACAGAGGAGGAATTTAGCCCAGACAGATGACTTGGGAAGGAGATTTAAAAGGGCAAAAAGCCTTTATCTTTTTGAAATTCACTTTGGTAGGAGCCTTTGTCGCAAGCCTGACCAGGCAAGCTGGCAGCTCAGGCCGGGCCAGGCTGAAGGACTGTGTTCCTGACACACTTGAGTCTCTGTTGTTTGCCCATCTCTGCCCACCAGGCTGGGCACTGGCCACTGCCCCTGTCCCATTCCTGTTCTGGCTGTCTGCTTGTGTGACAGCACCGGCCTTTTCTAAGAAAGAGCGTTGACCAACTCTAAAGTCTCTCCTTCAATTTCTGATACTGTCTGTTGGAATCACCTCCTGTGAAAAGGACAGAGCCCCAGTCACAAGTCAGGAGACCCAGATTCTAGCCTGACTGTGCCAGTGACTCACTCTGTGACCTTAGACAAGGCCCTTCTTGTCCCTGGGGCCCAGCTCCTGGTAGATACAGCCTGTCAGTTCCAATCTCAGCCAGGCACACTTTGAGCTGTCCAGGGGTTCTGCAGGGTGGGGAAGGCCTGCGGTTCCCCCTAAAGAGAGATGCACCTTGGACCCGGCAGCCCATCGTGGGAGCTTTAGACCAAACTCCACCCAAGAGGAAAGGTGTCATGTGAGGAACTGGAGGGTACAAGGGCCCACTCATACCTGAGAGGGCTGCAGGGGGGTGTGGGAGCACACCAGGTGGGCAGCCGTTGATATCTGAGAGCTATTAGACTTTGGACAAGCCACTTCAACATCTTCAGCCTCAGTTTCCTCATCTGTAACTGAAGATAATAACAGTGGCAACCAATAAGATTAAATAAAATAATGATGCAAAAACATTCCGAGTGCATGGCACAGGGAAATGCTCAATCAATGGCAGCTCTTAGGAAGATGATGATGTTGATGGAGCAGAAAAAGGAGTCCCATTGAAAAAAGAAGCCATTTAGAAGAACGGTCTCCACTTATACCGTCAGTAACGCAAAACGGTGAGTGTGAGGGATCTGGGTTTGAGCCTCCTTAGGAAATAAAGGCATTTATTTAAATAAGTAGAGAAGAGCTCCAGTCTTGGAACAGTAAGTGACCGTTTTGCTCTTTCCCAAGGGAGCATGTTAGTGCCAGATATTTTTAGAGTCCAATAACATTTAGAAATTAGAGAAATCACCTTGATGTTTGTTTCTCAGTTAATTTTGGCCTTTTGAGTAATGATTTGATGGTCATACAGGGGGATGGTGAGTAAACCCCAGAAGCCCCACTAGATGGCATGGACTGAACCATTAAAAATGGCACCCATGAAGACTGTAGCAACACGGCAAAGGTTGGTATAAGGGGAAACAGTGCAGAATTGTGTTATGATTATAGCTGTTTAAGAAAATGCCTACTTATGGGCAAGCTCTGGACGGGAAGATTAAAAACAGTTGATTTGCTTGAGTGATGGGATTAGGAGTAATTAGAGCAACATTCCTGTTATGGTTGTTATAGTGTGGTTTGTGCTGTTTTTTAGTAAAAAAGGGAGGACTGTAGTTGTCACACTGTGGTTCTTGTCATTTTTCAAGTAAAAAAAGAGAAAATTTCAGGGGTGTACATGTACCTCAGGGGGCCCTGGAGCTGTCTTCCCCTCCCCCGGCCCGTGTGTGTGTGTGTGTGTGTGTGTCTGTCTGTCTGTGTCAGAGAGACAGAGAGACTCAGTCTTTGCCACTTGATACCATTCCAAATGGCTCCAGCTCCAACAAGACCCACTGAATGGGAATTTTTGCAAATTTACAGTAGCCAAAAAAGTAGTGAACTAATTGATGAAAACCCATTGTTGGGCTTTGTCATCAAGGTTACCATAGGGAATTGAAGGGACATAAGGGCAAATAAAGAGTTCAGGGAAACCCTGTACAGGCTTGCCAGGAGCCTAGTCAGGAAACCTTGTACCCTCAGGTAGAGGCCCACAGGGGCTGGTGCCTTCTCAGCCAGGAGACACCCAGCCAGGCAGACCTCTCTCAGAGAAGCAGGCATCATGTAGTGAGCAAAACGGTCACTTAGGGTCTTTAGGTCCATGTGATCTGGTCCTATCTGGAGGTGACCCTGTGGCAGGCAGAGTAGTGTCACTGCTGGATGGGTCAAAGGAGCTGGGGACCTGAGCCTACGACAGCCAAGCTGAGGTCAAGCTGGCTGGACACCAGGGCTGGGGAGGGCAAGGCTCATGTTCCAGGGCACCTCTGAGAGCCCCTGAATGTCCAGACAATATTGGGGTCTTTGCTGTTGTTTTAGGCACACGTCCTTACTACAGGCTGAGACTTTCCTAAGAGCTGTGTCTGCACTATTCACCCGACCCTTGTAATACCGTAAGAAAAGCACTGTTATGAATCTCACTCCATAGCTGAGTTCCCAATGAAACAAGTCACTTGCCTAAGGTCCAGGCTACACCTCCTTCTAAATAACAGAGTGGGATTCAAACCCACACCATTTCCTGACCGGCTCACCATGATGCAAAAATGTGGGGGTGCAGCAAGGTGCCTGTAAAGAGAATGGGAAGTTGCAGAGGAACCCTTGCTGCACGCACGTCCACAGCCCCTGGCCAGCTAGTGTGCATGGTCACACTGTCCAGAAGGTTGCCGGGAATGGAACTTCAGACAGACGGACTAATGGACAGACCCAGACAGCCTGACAAATGGCCATGTTCAAGCTGAGCCAGCACGAATGAGGGATATTGGAGATTCAAAAGAAAGAGCAGAGAAAAACAGATTCCTGGCCCATGACTGCTCAGTCAGAGTGTCTATACACAGATTCAGAAGGACGAGATATTTAATTTTAAATTTTTTCTGTTTAGGGCCTTCTGAATTGTTGACAACAAAGGCAAAACCACAAGTTTAGAATTTCCTGTCAATGTGGAGTCCAGAGCGCTTTAGACTAAACTTCTTAGAGCTGCTTTGGAGGAAGCTTGGAGAAGAAGGGAGGGGCCCTCAGGCCCCACATACCTGGGCTCTGTGCCGTCTCTGCTGGTCATTTCTGGTTTTCAGCAACATGTTGTCACCAGAGCACACCTTATAATAATCAAAGAGGAATTCCAGGGCATCACAGCCTGTCTTTCTTGGGCTGCGTCCAGGCTGATCTTCCCAGCGTGCTGGCGCCATGCCAGTCAGTGAGCACCCTCTCCCTCCTGCTGGCCTGCACCCCCTTAAGCAGACCCCTCTTTCTGCACGAACTGTCCCCCTCTTCTCCCTCCCAGATCATATACATGGCTCTGGGGAGCAGAGATTTGCTCCGATTGCACGGTTCTCAGATCATCTAGCAGGTGGCTTTTTTGCCACCTTTATCAGTGGAATCCTTTTGAAAAGCAACCTTCTGTGGGCTCCAAAGTGTAATCAGACAGAAGTGGAACAACTTTGTCAAGATGGGGATGGGAACGCAGGCCCTCTAGCTAGGTTCCCCTTCACTGCCGACCCTGGGAGAAGCCCTTTGAGCATATCTGCACCCTGACACATGCAAGAGCACTGCAATCCAGCGGGCCAGTGTCAGAGGCAGGGCCAGAACCCAGCTCCCGAGCTGAAGACATTCACCCTGTTCACTCAGAAATACTGGCCTCTCCATTCCCTGCACCACCCTGCCCCAGTCCCCACCTCTGTTAGGAGACTTTCGTGGTCCCTAAGCCTGGCTGTATTCTTTTCCCACCTGGTGTCCCTGTGTGGTGGTCACGGGAGCTGCCACCACAGTTCTGCCGGGACTGGGCTGTACATGGGCAGACAGCATCGTGCTGTCCTAGGGAGCCCGAGGCTCACTGATTCCTGTGAAGAATGTGTCCAGAGCCCTGCAAGGCTGGCTGGGACACGGGACATGCAGTTTGGGTGGAAGGACATTGAAGTGGGCATCAAGAGAGCTGACTCTGCTGCCAACTTGCAGGGTGTCTAGACATGTCACCCTCTCTGGGGGCTCTCATCTACAGGGGGGTCATAACCCTGCCTCCTTGCCTGCCTTAGTCCAGGAAGAGGTAGGAGAGGCCCTGCAGAGTGAAACATACGCAAAGAAAGAAAACGGCCCTACCGTGTAAAGCTCAGTCTCCAGAGTGAGACAGCCTGGGCTTTCGTGTGGACGTGGCACTGGCCGGTGTGGGCCTTGGCCAAATTCCTGAGTCCCCACCCCTAACTCTATCTGTGGGGGCTAGGGGTTGGGGAAGCGGTGTGGGCTCCGTGAGCAAGTATTCTGTGACAAGCTTAGGACATGGCCTGGTCCCCAACTCCTCATCCTCCTTTCACAAGGGGCTTGGGCCCAGCCAGGGTATCTGTGCCAACTGAGGCTTCTGAGCTGGCTTCAACAGCATCCTGGTGGGCCCTGGCAACTGAAGGACAGACAGGCTGCATAGATCCCTCCAGGATGCCTAGGCAGCCACCCTGGACCCAAGAAACGGGGCCTGTTGCAAGGCCCGAGGGGTGGGACTGAGTCAACTGAATCTGCCAGGAGTGGGGAGGGCCCTTGAGGAATGCCCCCAGCCCCAGCCCCAGCCCACAGCGAAGAGCTTGGTGCTAAAATGAGCAGTGGCCACGCTGACTTTGGGCTGCTGCATTTTCCACCCTTAGCCGGCACACAATGAAATGGATCAGGAGGCTACTGATCCAGCTCGCTGGCAAGCCCCTTCCCAACTCAGCCCAGGGAAGCCTTTCTGGACGGGCTAAAGCCACGGTCTGCCCCGAGGGACAGTGCCCCTGCACCCCTGAGCTCCCAGCCGGTCGGTGCAGAATGGGGTGTGCTTTCTGCTGGGGGCTGCAGCAGGGGCAAGGCTGGCCTACAGGAGGGTACAGGTGTAATACAAAGGGACGACCAGAGAGCCCCCCAGCCCCGGTCAGGGAGAAGGGCCTTCAGCCTGTGACCAGGGCCAGCCAGACACTGCTGCACTCTCCTACTTCCTCTCAGTCCACCCCTCCTCTCCTAGGATCCAGGCCACATTCCTGAGCAGGAGCCCTCAGGCTCCCAGGTCCCCTGATGGAAAGTTCTTCACGCTTGTCTTCAAGTAGCAGCATGAGGGTCCCTTCCATCCCTGCCCCAGCTGCTCCTCTAAAGCGTATTCTGGGGGACCGTGGGGAGCGTCCTCTCCTCACACCCCACTGCCTCTCGCTGTCCCATCCTTTGGGCTCCACAGGGAGGGGAGCCAGGCTTCGGCCCCTGGTGCTTCTCTCCCATGTTTGCATCTCCACGCACCCACCAGCACCCAGCCCGGCCCCAGACCCTGAGATGTACACACGTGCACACTCGCTGCCACTGCTACACAACTGGCTCAAGTGCACATCTCTAAATCGATTTGACCGAATATAATGAGAGAGTGGGCCCTGCAAAAACTCCAAAGGGAAAAATAAATCCTGGATTTGCAAAATGAAAACACAAGCTCTTCAATTTATACTGTTTACATATCTATTTTCAAGTTAGCTATTTTTTTAAATTAAACATCTATTTTGAGATAATTATAGATTCTCATGCACGCACTTATAAAAAATAATATGGAGAGATCCTGCGTACCCTTCACCAGTCTCCCTCAACAACAACATCTGTGAAACTCTGGATCACAACCAGGACAATCTCATTAATCCACTGATCTTGGTCTCATCTCCCCAGTTTTACTGGTACCCAAGTGTGTGTATGTGTGTGTTTAGTTCACAGTTTTATCACATGTGTAGGTTTGTGTACCCACCATGGTCAAAACATGGAACAGTTCCGAAGCCACAAGGTCCCCCTTTTATAACTACATACGCCCTGCCCCCTCACCTCTGGCAACACTAACCTGTGCCCCCTCCATAAAAGCTTGTCATTTCAAAAACTTTGTATAAATGGAATCATACAGCATGTAACCTCTTGGGATTGGCTTTTTTCAGGCAGCACAACTGTCTGGAGATTCACTGGCATGGTTGGTGGAAGAATAGTTTGTTCCTTTAGTTGCTGAGTAGTACACAAAGGCTGTTCTTTTTAACAAAAGGATTTTCCTTTTTTACAATTAGAATCATCATAACAATAACAAACACTTTTATATTCGTTATTACTAAGTGCCAGGCATTTTGCTAAACTCTTCTGTGCTTCTCACTTCAGCCTAGAAGTCAGTACTCCTGTTATCCCCATTTTACAGGACAAACAGCTGAGGCACAAAGAGGTCACAGCACCTTCAAAGGGAGAGCTTATTCCCAGCTTACTGCAGCCGGCAAGGCTAGGAGGAAGTATGCCAGCTCTCCAAACCCATTTCCTCACCCTTGACTCAAGGTTGGTGAGAGGAAAAGGCTCTGTGACTTGAGCCTAGTGCCTGGTTATTAGTTTTCATCAAGGGTAGAGGCAGCAAAAGGTTCCGGAAGGTTCTATGAAGTAAAGCCTGTTTGGGAGCTGTGGGGATTCAGCCAGCCACCACTCCCTCAAAGCCTGCGGTCACTCCTCGTAAGGGCATCAGAGCTATACTTTATTTCCAGAAAATTGACTTTTTAAATTTTACATATGTGGCTATGTGCTGGGAGATAGGCAGGGAGGACAGGGCCCTTCCCCTGTCTTTCCTTTTTCCTGCTTGTATTAGTTTCCTACGTCTGCAGTAACAGACTGCCACAACTGAAAACAACAGAAATGTATTCTGAAGGCTGGAAGTCCAAGATCAAGGTGTCAGCAGCGCTGTGCTCCCTCCCCAGGTTCCAGAGAAGATTCCTTCTTTCCTATTCCAGTTTTGGGGGCTCCGTTAATCCTTGGAGTTTCTTAGCTTGTAGCTACATCACTCCAACCTCTGCCTCCATCATTGTATCACGTTCTTGCCTGTGTATTTGTGTGTCTGTGTTTGAATCTCTCCTTTCTTTTATAAGGACATCGGTCACTGGATTTAGAGCTCACCCTAATCCACTATGACTCCCTCTTAACTAATTACATCTACAAACACCTTTTTGCCAAATAAGATCACATTCACAGGTCCTAGGGGTTTGGAGCACAATTCGACCCACTGCCTTGCCCACAAAAGATCTCAGCATCTGCTCTGGGGGTGGACTGGCCCTGGTATGAGGCAGCCTGTGGTGACACCTTCAAGCAGGGCACAGGTGTGGCATTGGGGACCACTCACCATTTGCTCATGGGTTGACAGGGTAGAGGAATAGGCAATGTGTTCTCTGTGACCACAAGAAGCAGAAACAGGACAAGTGGGCAGGACCTATGGAAGCAGCAGTTTCTTACCAGGGCTCCCACCTATGGATGGACTGGGCTATCCTGAGGACGAATAGGTCATGAGCTCCCTGACACTAGTGCCATTTAACAGAAGCTGGATAGCTACTTATTAGGGATATGCAGCATTCCCCAACTTTTTTAGCACCAGGGACAGGTTTAATGGAAGACAATTTTTTCCATAGACCTGGAGGGTTTCAGGATGATTCAAGTGCATTACATTTATTGTGCACTTTATTTCTATTATTACATTGTAATATATAATAAAATAATTATACAATTTGCCATAAAGCAGAATCTAATCCCACTGCTGATATGACAGGAGATGGAGCTCAGGCTGTGGTTTAAATGATGGGGAGCAGCTATAAAGAGAAATGAAACTTCGCTGGCTAGCCCACTGCTCACCTCTTGCTGTGTGGCCAGTTCTTAACAGGCTTCAGACCGGTACATGGCCTGAGGGTGGAGACCACAGCTATAGAGCATGCTTTCTCAAGGAGGGTGATAGCATCCCCAACAGGACAAAAATTCATGCTTGGGAGGCAAAAAGTCTTATTATAGTTATTATTAATATAAAGGCTGTGCACTCCACAGGGCCGCAGTACATAAACAGACACGCAGTGTGGTTGTGGTATTGAAATCTTACGGGAAGGGGTGATTAGGGGAAAAACTGTCTCAATAGGCTCCTTCGGGGGGCAATGAAGAAGGGTGAGAAACACTGCTCCGAAGGGAAAGCTCTGCTGGCGGCAGCTAAGGATAAGTGGTCCCAAAGGCCACCCACCCTAGTCCGGAGCGTTCCACAACCCAAATCCCATGCTTGTAATTTAAGGCTTCAGAGCCATTGACTGCCCCTAATGGACCTTTTACCCAGAATCAGGGACTGCCTTTTTATTAGGAAAGACTCCTTGTTGGAAAAGATTCCTTTTTTTACCCCATATTGGCTCACACATGCTGAAACCACTTGAAGAGGAAACCAAGCCAATCACCTACCATGAGAGTTTTAGAAGAGGCCTCCTGAAAGATAACTTCCAACTTGGATAATGCAGCTTTTTCTCTATGGAGCCATTTGTACCTGTAATTAATGAGCTGTGCCTCATTCAAGCTGCAGCCTGGCATTGCAAAGCTGCAGACCTGGCTGGACCGGGGTGCAGCCTTCTGAGGCTGACATCGGTTCACACGCCCTGGCTCATTCACACTAATGTGTGAATTACTCATTCACTAATGTGTAAAGGAATGATAGCCTACGAGAACAGAGAATGGTCCCTTTGAGGAATTCCATCTATGCTCTGTGGCTGGACAAGAGATTCTGTGGGAGCCTTGGCTGGCACCAGGCTCACCCTCTTCCTGAAACCAGACCACTGTGCACCTGCTGGTCCAAAGGAAGGTGCTCATGCAAAGCCTGGTTGTCTAAGGCAGCAGCCCTGCCATACACACTGTGGCGTGGCTGCGGTCTGAGCAGTTCTCCACAGTTTTTTCAGCTGCTGTGCTCAGCTCTGCTTCTCTCCCTGATGTGGGTTCTGCTGGATGTCCTGGAGCTGGGGACCAGGTAGGAGTGAGGTTTGCTTTCTCCTGTAGGAAGCAGCCTCCATCTGGGGGTAGGGAGCAATGTCCAGCCATAATGACTTGTCCATTGTGTCTCCTTTGACAAGGCAGAAACATAGCACCTGGGGACAAGGGGTCCAATCTATAGGCATCACAAAGCCTTGAAAAGCAAACCTTTGGAAACTGCACTTCTGGGTAACCAGCACTGCTTTTTAGTGTGCAGAATAAAAGCAGCAAATCTCACAGGAATCTGCTTGTTCCAAGCAGGAGCCAGGAAGCACAAAGCAGGAATCCTGTGGCCCCTACATTAGAGCCAGGGCATGTGAACTGATGTCAGCCTCAGAAGGCCGCACCCTGGTCCAGCCATGTCTGCAGCTTTGCAATTCCAGGCCGCAGCTTGAATGAGGCACAGCTCACTAATTACAGGTACAAATGGCTCCATAGAGAAAAAGCTGCATTATCCAAGTTGGAAGTTATCTTTCAGGAGGCATTAGCATATGACTGAAGGATTAGTAATTTAAGAAATTTGTTTTTGCCTGTAAATGCCAACGCTCTGGTGCCCAAACATTTCTTCCATCCCCTGGGGCTTTGGGGAGAGTCCTTAGAGTTGAAGTCACTCCTGGCCAGTCTCAGGCTCCCAACACCCTCCTGGGCAGCCGTCCACCCAGCAGCTACTGTAATAGCCCATGGAGGGACAGTGGCTCAGGCCATGCTGGGAGGGGAAGAGGGCTGGGAAAAGCTGCTAAAGTCAATGGGAGCCGTCCCAGGCACACCCACCACCTCACCCAGCCTGCTAGGGAGAGCTGTGCCCCTGGAACCTGAGCATAGCCCGACCCTCCATCCCATGCCATAGTGACCCCACAGCTCATGCAGGGAAGACACAGAGAAGTGCCCATTCTGGCTTGGGAACCCCAGCATAGACAAGGAATGAATTGTAGATACTGGATCAGTGGCCAAACTCTATCAACTGCACCTCTGCTATCCCTTTCAGATGTGGCCAGACCCGTTCAGCCCCACTGGCTCCGTCCTGGGGCAGCCCTCACCCCTTCATACCTGCCCTGCTGAAACAGACCTCCACCCCCTACCCATTCCCCCACCCCAGGGCCTGCAGGCTTCCAGTCTCTGGCATCTGCAATGGGGCCCAGGTTGTCACAAGGCAAAGCTCAGACTTACAAGCCTGACCTAGCATCCTCTTTCCTGGTCATTGTCCACACAACTCAAGCCTGAGCTCAGAGTACCTGGCAGAGTGCAGTCTGTGTCACCTTTGCACAAGTCATCATATTGCCCTGTACAGGGGTGAGGGGAGTTTTCCACTCACTCATGTGTGTGGCCTTGGGCAATTATGCAGCTATTTAGTGATTTCTTTGCTCCCTCTGTGAAACAGAATAGTAACAGGGCCTTTCTATTGCCTAGGATTGGGGAGGGAGTCGAAAGCTTTAACGCATGCAAAGTGTTTAGAAGAGTGCCTTGTATAGGAAATGCTCAGAGTGCTAAGTGTCACTAACATTATTACCTTTATTACCTTTGCCCACCTGCTTTTTTGCAGCCAAAGCACCTAAGTCAAAGTGTGAGTGAAGGTGCAGGGGAAGGTGCTACATCCTGGCCCCCATCCCCTACCTATGCCCTGGGCAGCCTCACTGCTGTTGGCCTCTACTACAAGCCGGAGAAGATGGGCGCGAAGCCGGAAGGATTGTAGGACATTACGGCATGATGGGCTGCGACTGTGGAAAACACCAGCGGGGCCACTGTGTGGGGGGAGACAGCTGCCTTCCCTGCTCTTTCACCTCAAAGGAGGACATCTTTTCTAGGGTTGGGACTGGGGCTGGAGGAATCTGTGGAACAGCAAAGGCCTCATCTGCTTCTGTCTTTGCAGTGGATCCCCAGAGAGGCTTGGCGCATTCCTATGGTCCAGGGTTTCCATGTTCAGATCCCCGCCCCTCCAGCCTTCCTGCTCGCCATGCCCGGCCTGTCTGAAGCCTCACGGAGGAGTGGCCTCTCCACCAATGCACCTCTCTGCACTCTGGATATACTGAACTGGCCCCACATGACCAGTCAGAGCCCAGCGCCTAGAAGTGGAGCCTGGGGTAACCGGCCCCAACTTCATAAGCCTCGCAGCCTGGGAACCACCATCAATCGTCCCTGCCTTGCTCCTCAACTGCACGCCTGCCCCAGCCATTGTTGCCACTGCCTTTCATGCCTGGGGAGCTGGGGGATAAGAAGGTATCCCCTCATCCTGGACAGCTCCCCACGTGGTTTCCCACCATGACGACTGAGGGGGAGGTGTTCATGGACAGAGGGCCTGCAGCCCACGCAGGAGGGGGCTCATGGCAGGGTTGCGCGAGCGCCACGGGTTCTCTGTCCTGCCAGAGCAGGGAGGTGGTACCACATAGGACCGCATTTTAGAAATTGAAATCAGAGTCTATAGGGTATGATTGGCGGGGGTGCGGGGTGGTTTGCAGGACTCAAATCGTCCTGCTACATAGCATCAAAAAGCCTCCTCACCCCAAGAACCAACTTTAGTCACTGTGGAGCTAAACTGGAGCTTGTCTTGACGTATTTGAGCCTTAGTTTCTTCACGTGCAAAACGAAGGTAATATCCTCTGTTCTGTCTCCCTCAAGAGCTTCTCCATTTACTCATTTGTTCAGCTACTAATTAAACAGCCATCAGATTTGGCCTGAGCTGGGCCTGCTGGGAGGGGAAGAAGACACCGGGTCCCTGGTGATTCCAGGAACTCAGAGTCCAGCTGCTCTGGGAACCACACAAGTTCAAAGGTGTGAGGAGGCTTCGTGAACTATGAAACGCCAACCACTGGCATCATTAACATGGAACACACAGCACTGAAAGTGATTGTGCTGCTGAAAAGGGCAGCATACATATTAGGTTAGTGCTTCTCGGCTTTTAAAGTGCATTTGAATCCCCCGGGGATCTTGCTAAAATGCAGAGTGGGACTCAGAAGGGCTGGGGTGGCCTGCACGTCTATATTTCTGACAAGCTCTCAAGTGCCGCCGCTGCTACTGGTCTGTGGGCCACATTGTGAATAGCAAGTTATTAGGTTAATGCTGAGCTTAGTTTATCAGATCAGCTAATTGCAGGATTTGGTGGAAGGAAAACAGAGGATGGATAAGTTTCGATGGGGGGTGCCTGAGATGGGGCCAAGTTCTAGAATACAGGGCCTACCTGTATGGTGACTATTAAGGATAGTCTATGCATCTCTATAGAGACGCTTTGCAGAATGAGACACGGGGCAGTTGGGGGAAAGGGGGTCTGGAGGAGGGGACAGGTGAACACACTTCACATGCTTCTCACTGGTGTCCAGATGCTCTGTGGAAAGGCAGGTTGCCCCAGGTGCAATGTGCAGATGTGGTTTGAGCACAGATTTGGGGTACTTCTTTTGAAGCACCCTCTTCTCTCCACAAGTGTTCAAGGGGAGGAAGGTGGGTCTCAGTTGAGACTGCTTGTGTTGAAGGAACAACCTGGCTTAAGCCAAAATACCCTCAGGACAAGGCATCAGCCCATGGAGCCTGAGGCAGGGAACTGCCAGGCCCCAGGAGGAGCCAGATGAGCACTGGTGTCTTTGCCAGGCACTCTCCCTTGTCTCTTGCATTTGTTCCTCTCCTGGGCTCCTCAAAGTGTCTACTATATGGCTGAAGAGAGGGCCCAAGGAAATCAACAGAAAGAGGAATAAATAAATATTGGGGTTATAAATTTGACCTTGGAAGAAGGAGCCCACTCAGAGACATACACATGCTTTATGATGGGAATGGAGTTAGAGCACCTGGAAAATTCTATTCTTCATTTGATGTACTCTTTGCTCCAAAAATAAAGCCCATAAACTTGTTCAACAGCTGGAATTTTCCCTCTGAAGAGAGTACGTCGTCTGGCAGTTGACTTAAGCAGTTATTTGCAGCCTATAATTTTCACAAAAACAGTAGGGTGTGCCTGGCGGGAGATGTTTTCTACAATCCCATGAAAGAAAACAATGAGAAAACTTTGGAACAAAGGATGCTCTGATTCCATTAGAAAATCATCGACAATTCAGGGTCTAGGCCAACAAAGACATGGAAAGTTTTCAAGCAGACACATCAGGAGTTGGGAGAACTATACTTCAGAGGATGCTGCAGAACGCAGCCTGCAGGATCCCTGGGTGGGAGCAGGTGGGGGGTGACACTAGAGATGGGGGCCAGTGAGGAGGTGGCCACAGCAGGCCGGGTGAGAAAGCTCTGAGGCCCACGGAGGCGGCAGCAGTAGACACGATGAAGGGGGATCCGGGCAGAAATCCACACAGAGAGAACCACTAGGACTTGGCATGAGCAAGCTGGAGAGAGTGAGGGTCCAGGGGACAACAGCAACCTCAGGGTGCCAACCCCAAGGAACTGAAGAGTACAGTACAGGCAACGAGGAAAGGGCACAAAAGTGCATACAGATTTTAACGAGCTGGGAAGAGTTTGGGGTCAGTAGCAGTTTGAAGCGGGCCTCTGTTTCTCATGCACACACAGATGCTGTGTGTTCCTGGCCCACAGGAAGGGGTAGAGAAGAAGTGAATGAAAGGAGCACTGATGACAGAAAGGTGGTGGTGGGATTCTGCTTCTTAGGGAAGCATCTTTCTAGTGGCCCTTAGCACTGAAGCTGTCCTTGCCCTGAAATTGCATGAACGTGGCACTCCTGGGAACCCACTGGGTAGTTATTAATTGTTCATGCCTACATATGGGGCCAAAAGCAACCTATGATGCAGACCCTGGAGAGGTTTGCAATTCTTCTCCCACAGCCTGGGACACTAATATAATCCCCAAAGAGCTGAAAATCAGCAGCTCTACACAAGGCCTGGGCAATGCCTCATTTCTGCCACCTCAGTCCCCTAGTAGTGAAGAGTAGGACAGCGCAGGAGACAATGGAAAGACCATTGTCCTTTATTCTGAACTAGCTGACTGCCTGGTGTGGCTAGGGAGAAACATCCATGGTATCTACATTTTAAAATTCCTGGACGTCAACACAGAGTTGTCCATGTAAAAAGCCCCTGGGAAAGTGTCTGCAATGTGGAACTTGCACCCTTGTGCCTTTCAAGCTTGGGCTCACACGAGAAGCCAATGATTGCTTTCTTTGTCCAGGTCTTCTTGCTGCTGCTGGCGTGCCAAAGCCCACAGCAGTGACAGGGGAGCTCTGCTTGTCCCCCAGCTGGGCCACTCTGAAATATCACTGACCATCTCGTGCAGTTCCCAGGCTTTCCCCAAGTGCATTTGCTTACGTTATCAGTCGAGTTTGCCGAATGCTCGCTGCTGGAACGTGGATGTCTCAGATCTCAATGGCTTCAGACAGGGGAGGTTTATTTCTCACAAAGTCAGCGGTGAATACTCCTGGTCAGACAGCTCTCATGCACAGCTCTCTGCAGGAACGCAGGCATTCGGGCTCCTTCCGTGCTGTGGCCCCATCACCACTGGGCTTTTCCTATGCTGTGGCCAAGCTTCTAAGTGGCATGGAACCACTAAACTTATATTCTAAGTCAAAGCATCGCAAATATGTCCTCCAAATTTGGTAAAAAACAACAACAACAACAAAAAACAGTTGATTGGTTCATAGGAAGGAGGAAATTTCTTTATATAGAAAAGATCACTTTGAGTAGGCAATAAAACTTTTAAAAATTCCCGTTATAAAAACTGTCTACTCTTCTTGGCAGGATGAGCGAGGCTGGATTCTCAGTGAGCTTCCAAACTCCTGGGTAAAGGACAGCTTCAGAAAGGCCACTTTGGGGGGGGGGGCATCTTATTCCCAGGAATAGTCCTGAGTTGAGCTCCCATTCACTCGCCTTCCTTTCTCTTGCAGGGCCCATCCTAGGCACGTGACCATTAACATCCTACCATGTGGTCATTAACCTACCCACTTCACAGAGGAGCAAACTATGCACCAGAGAGGTTGAGTAACTTGCCCAAGGTCACACAGATCTTGTTAAGCAGTACTGCTGGGATTTGATCCCAGACAGTCTGGCTCCAAGGCACACACTTGTTTCATGACATAAGCCTGCCTTCCTCAGTGATCAAAACAAAGCAGAACTAAAACCAGAACCAGCAGAGGAGACAGCAGCGGCTTCAGAGGCATCACAGCCTTTCATGCGGTCCACAGCAAATGGTAAACATTAGCAGGTTGGACCCATTTCTGCCCTTTGATAATCATTTCTGCTCTGGGGTCCTAATGACAGTAATTTGAGGGTACAATTCCCATTTCCTGCATCAGCTATGAGTATGTACAGACTGCAGTACTGTGCAGAAACCAGCTGCCCCTTGCAGCAGGAGGTAGCAATTACATCAGAGCTCTGCTCACAGTCCCTGCACTTACCAGTTCCAGCTGGGGCAGCAGCAACACGCTAGGGGCCTCGCAGGGAAGGGGGACATCTTGGGGGTGCCCTGGAGCCAGCTAGTAGCAGCACAAATTGGCCAACTGTGCACATCTCTCCCCAACTGCATGTCCAATGTCAGCACGTTGCTGGCTTTAAACTGGCAATGGTGGGAGTGCTTATCCCACAGAAATTGGCAAATGCTTCATATCAGAGACCTTTTTTTTTTTTAACACAGAGATCCAGTTGATAATATTCTTGAGAAAAATAGGGGTGGGGGGCAATGTGCAGTTGAGGACTGGTGGGAAATAGTAATAACAGCAGCAACAAGAACTAAGCACTTACAACGAGCCTGGCACAGCACTGAACTCTTGCGGCATCATGGTCTATAACCCATGGGAAGGATATGGCATAGATAGTATTATTATCTACATTTAAAAGGAGAAAACTAAACTTCAGAAAAGTTACATGGAAAGCTAAGATTCAAACTCAGGACCTCCATCTCCAATAACCCTGCCCTTTGTCCCCAATGCTGCGCCTCTCAGCACAGGCAGTGCCTTGAGCATGGTCCGGGACACCAGCTGCAAAGGCACTGGGGCCAGCTTAGCACAAGGCAGATTCCTGGGCCCTGCCCTTTATCAGAACCCCCAGGTTCTGTGTGGCCCAGGACTCTGGATTTGTACCAGGCTCTCTGACTGACTCTGTTCCCTGAAGGTTATAAGCCAGGATCTGCGGTTACCCACTGGCCTCTAATAGGGCTCTTCCCACAGCTTCCCACAAAATTTACTGGAAAATCTGGCCAGAGAATAGGTGTAGAGCTTGGGTGGGGTTGGAAGAATTGGCCTGAGAGCCACAGCTAGGGAGTCCGGACTGACTCCAGCTCCTTCCCCGGAGGCCGGCCAGTTCCCAGATTCACAGCCCGCAGGCCCAGGGCAAGGCAGGGTGGGCAGCTGGAGTGGGCCCAGGGGCTAGGCACCTCAAGAGGCAGCAGGGATCCTTTTTTTACTGTCACGAAAAGACTTGGTGGTTGTGATTTCAATTTTCCAACAAATTTCACATGTGAAGAAAAATCTGCTTTGTATTATTTTCTTTTCCAAATGGAGTTTTCCACATTTTGTAATAATAAAATCACCTTGGCAAGACAGCCATGCAATGTAGATGAAAACGCTACCAGTGAAACGGCATTTTACTGACTTTAAGCAAAGCAAACATCATATTCCACAAGGAGAGGGATGGGGTGGTGCATGAGCCCAGCTCTCAAAAGCAGTGCCTGCCCCTCCCCACCCCATGGAGATCCACAGCACACACTCTCAAATGTTTTTCCACCAGGAAGTTGTGAAAGATGATGCTGAGGACACTGGGGCTGTCCCCACCCATCCACAACTCAGGTCTTGACAGAGGCTGTTGAGGGTTGCAGCCTGTGGGCCAGATGTCAAAACTGCAGGCCCGATGGAGCCGGAATTAAGGGGTCCAGGCCCGAGAGCTCTGAGCGCAGGCCCATGGGGAGGACCATGGTTATGATGACAGGGAGGGATTTCAGAGCCAAGCAAGAAGGACCCAAGAGACAGTGACCAATCCTCCCAGTCCCAGGTCATCTTCACTCGGCCAGGAGGTCTCTTGGCAGCCCCTACCCCCTTTAGCCATCCTGGCCGTGCCCACCTGTATCACAGGCCATTCTCAGCCCTTTCACCCCAGCACCTGTGTGGCAGTGGCAGTCAGTACACTGTTGGATCATCATCAACCCAGACCACACACTGCAGACACCAGGAAATGACCTGGATATATGGAAGCCACCAGAAAAGCCAATTAAGAACATAGCTCTGCCATCAGGCATCAGTCAGTACTAAGTTTGAATCCTGGCTTTGTCATTTATTAACTCTGTCATGCTGGGCAAGTTATTTAGCCTCTCTCTCCCTCAGTTTCCTGATCTATGAAATGAGAATAATAACAATAACTACCTCAAAGAGTTAATGGAGGGTTCAATGAGATCATGCAGGTAAGGCTCTTGTGCTTCCTGAAACATAGCAAATACTAAACAAACTAACAAAAAACTAGCTAATTTTGATCCAACCTGACTATTACATGTGTCCCTTAAAGTAACTGGGCAAGTAGCACCAGTCTAGAAGTCAGAAGTCCCAAGTCTGTGAGTTTAGCCAAAGGACCACACATCTCTGAGACTCAGCTTTCTCTTTTTTAAAATGGGGCTGTTGCTACCTCCTTACTTGATATTTAACAAAAGGACCTACATTGCTGATGCAGAAGGAAGATCTCTGGAAAGCCCAAAGCCAGGGGTAGGTTAGTTATAAGTTGCCCTGTCTCTGTGTAGCTAACCCAGAATCTACCTGCTCTAGTTAAGGGCAGGCCTGGGGTTGGGGAGTCTGCTGTCACTGAGAAGCTGAGCTTGTTAAGACAACAGCCTTGTTTTTAACCTGATTTGCCACTAATATGCCCGTGCAGAAAATCTGCTCCACAGCAAACCCCATAGCAAGGAGACGTCCTCTTCGTCCCACATCTACCGGCTGGAGCTGCTCTCCTCCCCAGAGCCTCCTCGGCCCAGAAGAGTGTGTGACCCCATTACTGAGGCCTTTGCCTTCTTCATAACTTCAAGCCAGGTCCAACATGGGATGTGACAGCCACAGCACTAACTGAACTGTGCAAATTGATGCAGACGTTCGCTGCATCTCAGGACGGAAGGCTTTGCAAGAGTGCGAGACTTCTGTAAACACCCAAGAGTCCTGCGTGGTGTGGAGACAACTGGAAGGATGTTCATTAGTCTGCACATGTGTCTCCCCCAGATCTTGGGGAGCTGGCACGCTGATAAAGGATGCTGATGGATGTGGCAGTGGGATCAAGTGGGCACCCAGAAAAGAGGGCAGATGTTTATCCATCAGCCATGTACCGGGGGCCCCTCTGGGGCCAGACACCGTGCTGTGTGCAGGGCACCCTGTAGCAACGTGACCATCTGGTCTTCACGGAGCCCATGGTCTGGGAGGGACAGTCACTGAGCAAGTCACTGTTGGTGTCAGCATCTCAAAGGGGGATGTACAGGGTGCTCTGTGAGAGTAAAGTAGGAGGACAGAGTAGGCTGGGGAGTCAGGGAGGGCTTCCTAGAGAAAGTGACATTTCTTCTGAGAAGTTCGCCTCACCTGACCTTGTTTTACAAATGCCCACCTTGTTAGAACTCAGCGGGGCCAGAGCAGAAACAGCTCCTTGCAGACGTGAGTGTGTGGCCTCAGTATCTGCAGCCTCAGCGGGTAGAAATGCAGCTTCTCACCCTTTGTGAACAAAAGGGAGGCCTCCCTGGGCTCCCCCAGGGGGTGTCTCAGAGACATTCTTGGCTCAGAGGGGGAGGCAGGAAGGTGTCCCTGAGTTACAATTGAAGTGTTCGGTTGCCATTGGGGAGATTCCTGTGCAGAAGCTGAAACAGGCTGCTCCAGGTTCAGATGTCTTGTCGCTCACACTAGAGACAAAACAGAACAAGCCTGTGCATCTGCCTCTACTATTTTTGCCTGTGGGTCCCTGTCTGATATTAAATATTACCTTCTTGTTCACTGTGCATCGCGAATGGCATTTTCAGAGCCATTTCTATAATAATTAAATTGCTCAAGCTGTTTTTTCCCCAGGGCTGATGAGAATGGAAAGGGGCTGTCAGAAGTGATGAATAAGTGACAGTGCATTCAGTCAAGGAGAAGGTGTTTTCGAAAAGAGGGACCTATGAGTGGCTCTGGTTCCAGCCCTGTGTTAGCCAAAAAAGAGGCCTATTTGGTGTTTAACAGCATTTCTCAAAGTGTGCACTTTGGCACCCAGCTTCACACCAAACTAAAAGGTGTTTTGTGAAAAAGGGATCCCAAGGTCAAATTGGTTTGGGAAACACTTGTTTTAAAAATGTTGAACAGGTTTCCTGGCTTTGGGACTGCTCAGCACCCTTCATATGTGGATGGACATGGAAAATCTCCAAGAGAAGAGTAATAGCACCAGCCCAGCCCAGACCCTTCCCCCTGAAGGAACGACAGGGTATATTGTTTTCCTAGGAATGCCATAACAACGTACCACAAACTGGGTAGCTCAAAACAAAAGGAATTGGTTCTCTGACAGTTTGGAGGCTACAAACCCAAAATCAAGTGTTGGCAGGGCCACGCTCCCACAGAAGGTCCCAGGGAAGAATCCACCCTTACCTCTTCCTCACTTCTAGTATGGCTGGCATTCCTTGGCAGACAGACACGACACTCCCATTTTTGCATCTGTCATCACATGCTGTCCTCTCTGTGCCTCTGTGTCTTCCCGTGGCCTGTTGCTAAGGACAACAGTCATTAGATGTGGGGCCCACACTAACCCAGTATGCCCTCCTCTGAACTTAGTCACACCTGCAAAGATTCAGTTTGCAATTAAGGTACCAGGGGTTAGGACTTGGGCATATCTTTTGGGGGGACACAATTGAATCCTCTATTGATAGGCTAGAGAGAAAAAAGTACATAGGGTGGCTCAACGCAGATTTTGAAGGCAAATTCCAACCTCTGTAAGTGCTATGCTTTTCAGCATGTCACCAAGTGCAATAGCTTCAGTCTCATTTCTCCTCCTCTTGTAAACACCCTAACACCTGCCTTACAGGACTGTTGTGGATTGAAGAGATGAATGTATAAAGCATTGAGCCCAGCTCCTGGGCACACGTTAAGGGCTTAAAGCAGGAGGGCGACATGGTCAGATTAACTTTTTGGAACAATCGACCTGGTTTCTGTGTGGAGGAGGTGCGGGCAGGGGTGAGACTGTTCTGTCTGAGTCATGCTGGGTCCCCCCTTGGGTGCATCTGAGGAAACACTCCATGCAGTTCATCTGGCTGCATATGAGGAAGGCCCAGATCAGGACCCTGTGCGGATCTGCGGAGGGATCATGGGCTACTGGTCTGTACCAGCTCAGACACTATCAGAGGACACGGCCGAACTGCAGAGAGTATTGGGGCCTGTTTACTCCTCTGAAAGTGGGAGTGACAGTCCCTTGCTGTGTACCTTATAGGATGACATGGGGAATAAATGACAAAATGCACAGCAAATAGCTTTGTAACATGCAATTCAGTGTTCAGGGTCTGTCCTTCAAAATATTGCTCCCAGTGGGTCACCAGGTCACTCCCTTAGGCAGTCTGGATAACTTTGGTACCAGGACAGGGTAGAGGCAATTATTAGAAAAAAATCCCCCAAGAAGTAAAGGTGTTGAACTTCAGCATGAGACCCCAGAGGAGGCCATCCTCAGCCATGTTGCCATGGCTTTGAATTCCCAGTGACTAGAGAGGGTGTGGGGCTAGCGGGGTGGTGCACAGCCTGGGCTAGTAGACCAGGGCAAGCAGCCTGGGGATCAGTCACTTGGGAGAGTCTTGAGTACAGGTTTGATGCCCAAACTCCGAGGAAGATGGGCACGACTCTGCCCGTCACTGCTGGGGCCTCTGGGAATGGGAGAGCTGCGGTGCCCAGGCGAGTCTGTGCAGGAGACAGGGAGGACGGCCCGTCAGCAGATCTGCAGGCAGGATGAGGCCCAGCACAGCTGCCTCCTGACGCCAAGACAGGAAAGTGAGCTTCCCTGGGCCCCAGTGATTTATGGCAGCCTGAGATGCCTCAACCTGCACCCAAACTGCCTTCAGAAGCAGGGGCAGGGCTGGCCCCGGGCCTCCGCACATGAGCAGAGTGGCATCCGCTATTGCTGCTGGCAGGTGTGTCCCCACCGCCCCTGAGCCCCAGATGTGGGGAGCCATGCAGCGTCCCAGGTATGCAGCCAGAGCCTGGGGGGACTCCAGAACACTCTCTCTGACAGAGTGCCTGTGCTCTGACCTGTTTCTAGAACCAGCGCCTGTAAAGAGAGGAAGGCACCTGTGCCATCAGGGAAAGCGTTTCTAGCCAGCCCCCCTCTGGAACCAGGGTGGAGGCGAAGGAGACCCCAGAAAAGAAAACCTAAGCCTAGGCTGAGATGGTCAGGGAGGAGGACCAGGAACACAAGCACTCAAGGCCATCAGACATCTGCCTGTGGGGGTATCTCTAGGCCGTGGGCTCCAGAGGCAGGGCCCCCTCCTCCATGGCTGTTCCTGGGCCCTTGGCGCATGCTTGATGTCTAGCATGCATTCACTCCATATTGGACAATGACCGGAATTCACATTTTCAGCCCAACACCATTTCCTAAGTGCCTGCAAGGCCACATGTCAAATGCTGACGGGGACTCAGACAAAGTGAGAACCAGACAGACAATCACAGTGAGTCAGGCCACGATCCATGGCTTGAGGTCCCAGCTCCGCCACGCCACGGCTTTGCCACCCCACAGAGACCCCTTTCCTCACTGGTAGAACATGGTCAGGACGGTCCTGCCCCTCAGGCGGTTGTGAGCATTGCTAAGACCATTGATAGGCAGTTGATCACTAGGCTGCATACAGTACATTTTCAATAAGTGCTGGCCACTGATATTATTTTTTAATTAAGTCATAAAACACGTAAAATTTTATATAGAATAAAATGCGCATGTAAGTGGTCCAGTTTGACAGGTGTTAATAATTGTATAGGCCTATGTAACCATCATTCAAAACAAGATACAGTTATTAAACATTTCCAATCACCCTGGAAAACTCCCTCATGCCCCTTCCAGCCAAGCTCTTCCTCCTGGCTCCCAGAGGCAAACTCTTCTGATTTCCATCATGGATGAGCTGTGCCCATTCTAGAACTTCATGTAAATGGGGAATCATATAGTGCATCCTCTGGCCCCATTCTTCTATGTCTGGCTTTCTTTGCTCAGCATGTTTTTGAGGTTCATCTATGTTGTTGCAGGTATTAGGAGTTTGTTCTTTTTCATTGATGCATAGTAGTCCATTGTGTGAATATATTAATATCACTTTAAGAAAGTCTATTTTCCTGTTGATGAATGTTTGGTTTGTTTTCAGTGCTTAGCTATTATAAATAAGTTCACTATAAACATTTTCATACAAGTCTCTGTGTGGACATATGGTTTCAACTTCTCTTGGATAAATAATTAGGAATACAATCACTGGGTCATATTCTAGATGTATGTTGATAAGAAACTGTGAAATTGTTTTCCAAAGTGGTTCTATTATTTATATTCTTGCCAGTAATTTATGGGTTCCATTTATTCCCCATATCCTCATCAGCACTTGAGTTTATCAGTACTTTTTAGTATAGTCATTCTGTTCGGTGTGAAATAATATTTTACTGTGGCTTTAATTTGCATTTCCCCGATGACTGCTGATGTTGATCAGTTTTTCATGATGTGTTTTTTGACCATTCGAATATCTTCTTTTGTGAGATCTCTGTTCTCATTTTGAAAATTGGCTTGTCCTTTTATTTTGATATATAGAGGTTTTTAAATATATTCTAGATGTATATTTCCTTTATCAGATAAATGTATTTCAAATATTTTTTCATCTGTGGCTTACCCATTCATTTTCTTAATGGTGTCTTTTGAGGATGAAAAACAGAAACTTTTGATGACCAATTCACTATTCTTTCCTTGTATGGCTAGTGCCTATTGTATCCTAAGAAATCTTTCCTTTTCCCATGCTGTGAAAATATTCTCTTATGTTTTTTTCTAGAAACTTTTTGATTCTAGGTGTTACATTTAGGTTTATGACCCATCTCCAACTACTATTTTTTAAACTGCAGTGGCTGTTTAGAGCTGTAAACACTAAGGAAACACTCAGGTTCTTTACATGATTGGACTTTACTTAAGCCTCAGGCTGAAGAGATAATGTCGGTTCTAAGGGCCGGCTTTGGTTAGTCATGGTCTTGACCTACCCACGGAGTTACTGCTAAGTGACCACAGGCCACACATGGTGGCTTAAGAACAACCAGCCAGAGAAAAAGCTAAGTTGACCTTTCTGTGTCCAACCAGGGGGCTCTGAGCTTCTGTCTACTGACTCAGACAATGGCTCTGGGGACCACAGCAGGTCCCAGCCCAGAGGCCTAGGATGACCATCAGGACATGGCACTTAGGCTGTCAGGGGCGTCCTGCCCTCTTAAAGCCCAGCTGATTCCTAGAGTTCTCTCTGCACTGACAACTGGGAAGATGACATGATTTGGGCAGCTCTTTGTGGCTGATGCAGACAGTGCTAAAGGTGGTGAGGCCTGACTGCAGGTGATATCAGAGCCACCAGCAGGCCTGGTGACAGCTGGGATGGTTGGAGAAGCAGGCCCTGGGGTCACGTGAAGGAGAGCCTGGGCCAGAGGCAGTGGGAGGTCGTGAGGGGTAGGCTCCTCATGAGCACAGGGGAGGCCCTCGGAGGAGCAAATGCCTGCAGAACCTGCCCTGGAATCTCACCCGGCAGTGAGGGGCCTATGGGGTGTGTCCTGTCACTTTGGGGCTACACCAGGGACAGCCATCTCTCAGGCCCTGGGAGGCGGGTGCTGGGCTGTTCTGTCTTTCCAGGAGGTACTTGCCTGCAGCCTCCGTGGCCCCGGCTCTGCTGGCGTACCCAATGTACATCTCCTCACTCCCGTTATGTAGGACCTGGCACCCTTAGCAGGGTGCTGGCCCAGGGGAAGGGAGGGTGCAGCTGGATTCAGGGAGGAGCAGGGGCGAGCCTATGGCAGAAAGGTTTTCTGCTGTTCTGCTGTCCACATTTCCACTGTCCCACTCCTCAAAGAGGAGAAGGTATGTTCCGAGGTTGCACAGCTAGACAGCGGTGGTGCAGGGATTTGAGTCAGGCAGTCTGACTCCAGGGTAGTGAAATATCCCAAGGAAACCAGAGGGGTCAAAGGATCAAAGGTGTCTGATTGTCCCCTTGGTCCCCTGAGTAGCCCAGGGCAGGGCAGGCACCTCAGCAAATGCACAGCCAGCAGAGCTCTCGGACATCCCTCCATTCAAGGAATAGTGACCACCTTGTGTGGAGAGCCCTGAAAACCACCACCCACCATGCCCGACAACCCTGGAAGAGCAGAGTGGAGTGGAGCTGGCACATGGAGGGGGCAGCCTCTGTGTCACCTCTTTCCTTTGGAGGGAAGCATGACCTGAGGTGAACTGTGACACTCTGGGTTAATCCAGAACTTAGAATTTTTAAAAAACAAAGTTCTTTCCCTTTGGGTCTCTTAAAAGAGATTCATTCCAGCATCATTTCTAACTCGAATAATTTTGGATGTCAATTGTGTGTCTTTAATGAGCCCAGAAATTTTCATAATTATTCTTTTTTTTAAAGCCATAATTATAGGTTAGAGTATATGCTACAGATGAGAAATTTAAATAGAGCTTTTTACACACTTAGGCATTCTGCTTCTTTCTCTTTTAAAAAAAAAATTTTAGAATGCTTCTAATTACCCTTCTGTTACCTTTCTTTTCTCCTTGAGGTAAACACTAGGAGATGAGATTCTGATTATCCAATGCCTTGTCCCCAGGTGGCATGTCCCAGCCCTGTCTCCCTGCCTCTTCAGTGCATACCCAGCTCGCCTGTGGCTGCACTGAGCACAGTGATTGGCAGGAGGTGGGAAGGGTGGGCTCCCAACACAGAAGGCCAGGTGAATACTCAGGACACCTGGAGTCCACCCACAGGTGCACAGGGAACAGGACGGGGACAATGTAGCAGAGACTCCCCAGGCGGGTGTCCTACAGTGATAAAACCTGCTGCCAATGGTAACCTTGGACCTGCCCTAGCTCCATTGTGTGGATTTGAATTGATAACAGGTGGTGGTGCCCAGCAGGCATTCACTGAGTGTTCACTGAGCATCCCTGCCCTTCTGGAATTCACTGCCAGCCCCTCTCTCTTCCTTTCTACTAACTGCAAGTCTGGCACAGAAGTTGGCACAGGGATCCAAGGCAAGTGAGGCTCAGATCCTTCTCACTCAGAACTTCCATGCTTCCCAACAGTACTACCAAGTTTGGCATCGAAGTGTTCCCCAGATTACCCCTGTCCCCTTCTTGCTCTCAGCTGGGAGCAGCGGGGAGGGCTCTACCCTCCTCCTCTCTGACTTATCCCTGGTCCCTACCTCATGGCTTTACCATAATGCATCCACTAACACTTCCCGGCATTCCCAAATATTTCCTCATTGAGTTCGAGCCAGGCACTTCCATGTATGTGCTGCATTCTTTACTTTCCACAGTCCCCCTTGGGTGTAGATGTTACGGCTGTACCCATTTGTGAGGGATGAAATCAAGGCTCAGAGCCCTCGCAGCAGGCCCTGGGCTGCCACCTGCCTCTCTCTCTCTGGACTTACTTTACAACAGAGGTCAGTGGCTGCAGACTTGTGTCCTGGGTTAGGACAGGCTGTCTTGGCTGTAAAGGGACAGAGATCCTGCTCTTGGTGAGACTTTTGCATTTTCTCTCTTGCCAAGTGACTGAGACTAAGAGTCAGCCTCCCCCCCAACGCCAGGGCTGCTGGGAATGTGTTTACTTCTTGACCTGAGAGCCCATATCCTGGGGAGAAGGTTGGGACAGGAGCAAAAACATGTGGCCAGCATCAGAGGAGAGACTCCCAGGAGCCTCCGTCCTCCGGCTGGGGTCCAAGAGGAAACACAGCCGCCTCCGACATAGGCGGCAGGAGGAAGGTGCCAGCACAGCTGCCCGAGGTGGAGGTCCGGCCAGAGAGAGGCCCTGTGGGTGGGAGGCAGCTGTCAGTGCCGAGCAGCAGCTGAAGCGAGGAGGGCTGCCCAGGCCCAAGCACGCATCGCTTAGGCACACCAGCATCGGGGGGTCAGGCTGTGCCCAATACAGCTCACCATGCCGCAAGGCCTGCTGGGAAAACACAGGGAAAGAAAACGATCCTCTGCTCCCAAGAGACCTAGCAAAGGTCCTTTTGTTGTCAAGTTCTTACTGAGAACAGACTCTGTGCCAGGCACCCAGTCTCACTCTCACAGATCTTACACTCTTGTAGGGGCCACTAACAATGAGCAAGAAAAAAGTAAAGGGCATGACCATTTCAGATGGCCGGAAAGAAGACAGCAGGGCAGGACGACAGAGACTGACTTGTGGGCAAGGACTGCCAGTGCTGTGGACTGGATGGTCAGAAAAGTCTCTGTGGAGGAGTCTGGAGTTGACCCATGAATGACAAGGGTGACAAGGGGTGGGCACCCCGCAAGTATCCAGGGAAGAGCATCCAGGCAGAGGGATTGGCTGGTGCAGCTGCCAAGGCCCTGACAAGCGTGCTGCTTTTGAGGAGCAGGAAGATGCGGTTGTGAAGCAGGGGGCTGCAGGAGCCGTGTAAGGCAGGGGTGACGCCCGGGTGGCCAGCTCATGGGGCCGGTGCACGTCTCAACCAGGACTTGGGATTTCACTCAGTAGCTTGGGGAGCCTTTGAAGAATTAAATCCTAAGATAATCATTCTTGCTGCCAGATGAATAATTTTCTGAGGAGCAAAAGGCAAAGCAGGGTGATAGAGATCTTATTTTAATATTGTTATTATTTTTAGTCACTTCCAGGAGCCAATTTATATCCCTCAATATCTAAGTATTTGAGGGATACTTGGCTGTTTCAATCAGGGAAGCTGGTTTCATCTTCATGTGCCTCAAGGTGAAGACTGTTCACATGGTTTTAACCCCCATAGCCTCCCTGCATGGGGCACGTGGCCAGGCCCGGGCCCCTGGGAGCCTGCGTGGGTGGGACACATCTGTGTACTCAGTGAGTCAATAAAAGTGGTTAATACAACACGCCAGGCCGCTGGGGAGCCCAGCAACGTTTCATCCAGAAGCCAAGAGTCTTCTTTAAAGTCTCTCTCCTTCTCTGGCAGGCCCAGCCATTGTTCCTGCCCACTGTCGTGGCTGTTTGTCTTCCTAGGAGACACTCTGTCTGGAAACAGACACCCCTGGCAGGGCCAAAAGGGTGGGCTGAGGGCCCACAGCTTATCAGTCGCACCCTCCTGATGGCCTTTCAAGTGTGTCTCCCAAACCACCTGGGGAAGAAACGCTCTTTCTCCAGAATATTCCATCCCACTAACCCTGGATACCTACAGCAGGGGTCCCCAACCTATGGTGAGTTGTATAATTATCTCATTATATAATATTAGAAATAAAGTGCACAATAATTATAATGTGTTTGAATCATCCCAAAACTATCCCCCCCCACCTTCCCAGTCTGAGGAAAAATTGTCTTCCATGAAAATGGTCCCTGGTGCCAAAAAGGTTGGGGACCACTGATACAGGATGAAGGGTCCAAGAGGCTTTATTGCTTGTCTGGGAAGCTGGGGAGGCCAGTCTCCCCACACACCCTCTGCATGCTGAGAGAAGGAGGGGGGACACGCAGGCCCCATCTGGGCTATGGACAGAGTGGCTCCCCAGCAGCCATTTCTCTTTCCTTTTCTCTCAGACCTTCTCCTTTTCCCCATGGCAGGCACCCAGACAGGCTGCTACAAACACTTTGGTCTCAATTCCATTTGGTTGGTAGTAGCTGCTTAAGAACAGTGTTAAGAGGGCTTCAGATCATGTTGTGGCTCAACAGGAAAGAGTGAAGTGATCGATTAGTGATGTCTGCCCTGAACACAGAAGATTGTGGAGGCACTCATGTCATTTGTTTGTCAATCTTATCGAAGGCTGGCAAGTTTGGAGACCTACCATACCACCGCATCTTCCCCTTCTTTGCAGCTGAGGCTCTGAAGGCTACTGAGTCACTGAGTAGAACCAGTCTCAACAGTCCAATCGGCTCCTCTCAGTGCTCCCACCAAACAGAACTGCCCAGCATTACTCAGGGCTGACCCACTCCTTTCTGTGCCTTGGCACAGAATTCCTTCCTGAACTATATGGCACCTGAAACAGGTTCCCAACACAGATTCCTCTAGGGTGGGCATTCTCCACAGTAGACCATGCAGCCTTCAGATACCTTTTCATATACCAAGCTAAATGGTAGGAGTTTTAATTAAACAGAAATTTAAAAGAAGTTTAAATTAAAAAAAAACTATGAACATTTTAAATTATTAAAATGCCACTCACAAGTGGAATCAAAGAAGAAAAAAGTAGGTTGAATGAAGGAACCCATAAAATGCATCACAAACACAAACACTTTTGAAATTTAAGATGATTGGATTTGAGCTTTGAATTTGATTTTAACCAGCATTAAGGTCCACCTTCAAAGAAGGAACATTAAAAAGGAATTTAGAGGATATTTACTCCTTGGGACTTACGTTCTAATCCAAATCTCCAATCTTCAGCTTCTGTGGAAGGCAGGCAGGATTGCATTCAGCTCCATCTGAAAACAAATATGCATCTCTTAGTTGAGTGGCAGGTTTAATTAGCAGCCGCATTCTATTTTAATTGCTAGATTATTAGCAACAGCAGCCTCACCATGGATGACTGCATTGCATGTAAATTCGGAGGGAGCCACTCTACTGTGTAACTTTTTCCAAAGAGATTAGAACATGTGAGCAGGATGGCTCCTCTGAGCTTTCAACGGTAGCGTTTCCTGTCTTTCCCACAGCTTCTCCTCTGTCGGGGCACTTTTTAACAGCACATAACGCTCTAAGACAAAATGGGATAGAAATCTTGAACACTGAAAGAGCCTCTTTAACAAATAAATAATCTATGCGAAGTGTCTATGTTTCCACCTGCATGATGCAGGTTACTTGAAATAGGTTTAATCAGAAAACTGATAAAGCCATTTTCAGGGCAGCACATTTGACTCACTGTTAAGCACCAGCCCTGCTGGCTGCTCTGAACGGGGTGCGCTGCCAGACAAGGAACTAACATGAGCTACGACCCTCCTCTTCCAAAGATTTGTTAATTGGAATGACACAATTCAGGTGGATCTTCGGTAGGACTCTGACTTCTCTGAGCCCTGATGTTTCCTAAGGCTGTGGTCTGGGCTGCTGCAGGGGTGTGGACAAGCCCCTACACCAGCCACATGGAATGGGGCCAGGTGATACACAGGCTCCACAGCTGGTCAGCGGCCTCATCAGAGTCCTTGCCCCAAGCTCAGCATCTGCCTAATCCCATCACATCCTCACACAAATCCATGTCAGGGGAATATACTGATTCCCATTTTACAGCTCTAGAGGTGAAGGCAAGAAGTCTAAATCCAAACCTTTGGTTTTATACATTTTGCAAAGTCACTGGGCAGATAATAAAGACTCTTGCCAAAAGGTCAGTGTCATTTATAAAATGGCCAACTTGTCCTAGGTTGCCCCGGATTTTCTAGTGTTAGCATCAAAGGCCCAGCATCCCAGCACACCCCGCAGCCCTGGACAAACTGGAACACCTGCTTACCTATTTCAAATACACAAGAGGGAGCCCACACAAGATGCCCCAAGTAGTGGTTTGCACCCCCAGGAAACAACTAGAGCAACACTGGAGACCCTGGTTCCCTCCCAACCACCTGTCCTGGAGGGGCAGGTTCTGGGGAAGGGCTTCCGGGCAGGCATGACCCATGCCTTTCATCCCCAGGCCTGAGCAAGGAGCCCACCTCCTCCACATGCCTCTGTGTGGGAGCCACATCCTCGGAATAACAGGGCTATCCGTAAGTCAGATTTATGAGTCATGTTTCCACTGGATCCGACCTTTCAACCCTGAGAGTGCTTAATTGCCTTTTCCAGGTTTTGCTTTAATAACCAGCTTGACTCTTGCCAATTCTGGCTGAATTGAGAAACACTGAATGTGTGACTGGAAACGGAAAGCTCGTTACTTGATACTTGATACAGCTTGTGCCAAATCCTTAATTCATTAATTTCATTCATAGTAGCATCTTCTCCTAAAAGCCAGAAGTTTACTTCATATGTAAAATTCCCAAACTCAGGTGGTATCTGCAAAGTTTAATTTTTATAAAAATACCTTCCCCTAAGACACACTTAGGGAGAACTTCTGACTGTAAATTATAGGACGGCTTTGGAATTCTTGGTCTCTCCTAGTGGAGCTCGGCCTTTCTACCGGGGTCTCCTGGGCCCCACACTCCACCTTCCAAAGTAAGCATGGAGTAAGGTGCAGACATCTGGTTCCTGTTTCTGGATTCAAAATTGATCTGCTGGGTGATTCTTGGCAAGTCGCTTAACCTCTCTGAGCTTAAGTTTCCCTAATCCTGGCTCACCAGACACCTCTCATGGGGAGGGGGCGGGTGGCCAGTTAATGAGCAGGTGTTTCGGGGAGGGAGGGCTCAGCCTATGGCACAGCATAAGTGAATCCCAAGGAAGGTGGAGATGGGAAGTGAGGGTTACAAATCATAACACAGCAGTAGCTAAACTCTGCACAACACAGGTGGCTTAAAACAGAGAAGAAGTTCTTTCTAAAATCACTCATGTTTCATTCCAAGACAATTGAATCCCCCCTTCTACAATCTCAGGCCAAGTCTCATTGATTCTTCGAGGCCCCTCTCAAGCACTCTTACCTTCCCCATTTCACTTTGGCTCAGGCTAGCTTTGTCCTTTCCTGAATGTTCCACAACTCCACAGATTCTCTTCCCTCCATAAAGTCTTCAAGCATTCTTAAGCTGATGCTGCCATGTTGTGCCGCAGGCTCTAGGAGTTTCATACACCCAATTCTCTTTTATGTTAACTCTGAGAGTTTGTTGCCATTATCTCCATTCTTTGCAGATAAGGAAATGGAGGCATAATGAGATTTGGTAACCTTTAGGGCAACCAATTTGTCCTGGTTTGCCTGAGACTTTCCTGGTTTTTGAATGCTACGAAACTGCTCAGTCCCAGGTGAACTGTGACAGTTCGGATGTACATGTCTGACCCAGAGAAGTGCTCTTTCCTCCATGCTCCTTGCTCCTCTCCTCACCCCACCCCCCGCCCCAAGTCCCCAGGCAGACACAAAGTCCCCACGGACAGCAGCTAGGTAGTAAAGCTTTCTTGTTTAAGAAAACCTAGAATTGAGTGGGACTGGGCTAATATCTGCCAATTTGAATAAAATCCTATCTTCACTTCTATGGTGGGAAGATCAGTTTTCCATTAATGGCATAGCTGGGCTGCTCTTGTAAGCTATTTTAGGGAAATTTCTTGCACAATTCAATGTTACAGAGACATGCACTTTCAAACTCATGTCTCTTCTGTTCTTTTATTGACAAGAAAATGAGTCCACACGATGGAGTTTTAGATCCTTCGGGTTTCTAAGCAAGAGCCATCTGCCCTCTGTATACATCCAAATGCGCTAATGCACAGAAGAAAACTTTGAAAAGGCGCCTCTCCTGCCATAGGACTCTGTGATATACGGCTTAAGCGTGCACACCCAGCTTTCACGGCCCTTTCTTTTAGTTCAGACAGTTGTTCAACAATGCATGTATGCCATCACCAGGTCACTGCCTCACTTGCAACAAGCCATATTGAGCACAAACCTCAGCTGATCCATTCTCTAATTCCCTCCCACAACCATCAGCAAGAGGGAGGGTCTATTGCAGGAGGTGTCACAATAGCTCCCCTGGGTCCCAATGGTTCCAGTTAAGAGAGTGCCTATGGACTTCCTCCTAAGACTTGGATGAGGCCTGCCTATGAGACAGAGGGGACTGAGGGCAGGTCCAGGAAGGTCTGCAGCACCCAGTTTCTTGCTATCAAAGGCCAGCAGGAGATCATTCGGCTTTTCTCCTTGGCTTCATGCAAGCCAAGGGTCACAAGCAGCAAAGTGTGGTGAGTAGGTTCACAGACTCTGGAACTGGACAGGCCTACCACTGAGTGACTATGACCTTGTGAATTCATCTCTCTGAGTCTTATTTTCCTCATTTCTAAGGTAGAAATAATAAGACATCACATAAAACTGTTGCAAGGATGTGCTGCGAGACACGTGCACAGTGTTGAAACATAGCCAGCATTCACAGAGTAACAGCTAGTGTGGTTATTTCACCATACAGATAGCCATGGTTCCCCTGGCTCCCAGTGACACCGCCTCCCGTGAGGGCTCAGCCAGGCTGGGGCACGGGGAGCTGGCGGTGAGAGCTTCCACCTGCTGCTTGCTTGCTGCTGGCCTCCACGCCATGACAGCTAGAGCTGCCTCTCCAGGGACTCACACCCAGCCTACAGGGCCAGGTGGCTTCCCACCGAGTCACGGAGTCTGGGATGAATGATGGCTTTGCACACAGAGCACAGAAGTTTTAGCCTTTGTTCTCAGCATGTTTGCAGTAAACCTGAATACTAAAATCAATATTCCCTGGATAATAATCTCCTTGTTCCCTCATGGAATTGGTTCTTCAGCGATTTTTTTCCATTGTGTGCATGTGGGTGTATGTTTAAGCTGCAATGGATTGTTCTACGACAGGCTTCTTCAGTGTTGCCGAACTTTTTCACAGACATTCATGCAGCCCTAAGTAAACACAAGAAGCACTTTGGAATCTAAATTGTAATCTCTTACAGAAATGGCTGGATTATCTAGAGAGCAGACCCCCAGGGAGGTCAACCACTCAGCTGCATCCACGGAAGTTGTACAAAGGCCCAAGGGAAACGTAGGAGCAATCCCAGAGCCCACTGATGGTGAACAGGTAAGCAGAATATGGTGCGTACACACAATGGAACATCATTCAGATGTGACAAAGACGGAAATGCGGACACATGCTACAACATAGTCGAACCTTGAGGGCAATATGCAAAGTGAGATAAACCAGTCACAAAAAGGCAATAAAATACTGCATGATCTCATTTAGATGGGGTACTTAGAGTAGTCAAAAACACAGAGACGGAAAGTAGAATGGTGATTGCCGGGGACCAGGGGAGGGAGGAGGGAATGAAGAGTTGCTGTTTAATGAGTCCAGGGTTTCAGTTTTACAGATGAGAAGAGTTGCGGAGGTGGATGGTGGAGATGGCTTCACAACATTATGGATATATTTAATACCACTGAACTGTATGCTTAAGATGATTAATATGGTAAATTTTATGTTATGTGTATTTTACCATAATTTTTTTTAAAATAGGAGGAAAAAGCCTCTGAAAAGTAAGTAGTTATCAGAAAGCCCATGCACAATAAGGTACATTCAGGACAAAGGTAGACACGGAGAGGGATATGCAATAAAAAAAGAGAGGAGAAGAATTTTTAGTAAAACCAGAATAGTTAGAGGCCATTTCATAAAGGACCAGCCACGCTGCCTTAAACAATTGCCCCTGAGAACAGTACAGAATACAAGAACCCAGGAAAATAACGTCTGTTTATAATGACAACCCTGAGTCTTCATGAAATTGTGATTTATGTCTACGGTGCTATTTACTGAGTAGGGAAGGGAATATATCTTTATAAAAGCAGCTCCAACAATTATGCATTCTCTAAAGTCTTACTGCTGCAGACTATAAGCACATATTCAGAGAAAATAAATGAAAAATATAACAAAACTTTTGAAAAGCAGCAACATTAAAAAATATAAGACTTGACCTACACCAGGCATGGTGGCTCATACCTATAATCCTAGAACTCTGGGCGGCTGAGGGGAGAGGATCACTTGAGATCAGGAGTTCGAGACCAGCCTGAGCAAGAAGACGACCCCGACTGCAAAAAAATAGAAAAATTAGCCGGGTATGGTGGCATGTGCCTGTAGTCCCAGCTACTTGGGAGGCTGAGGCAGGAGGATTGCTTGAGCCCAGGAGTGTGAGGTTGCTATGAGCTAGGATGACCCCATTGCACTCTAGCCAGGGTAACACAGCAAGACTCTGTTGAAAGAAAAAAAAAGATTTGACCTGAATTGGCTTGAAGGAAATTATAAAAGATTTCAAAAATGCTTGTATCCATACAATAGGGTTAGAAAAATAAACTGAATATTTAAGTACCGAATCACAGTTATACAGAAATCTTAATCATCTGGAACACCATGTTTCTTAACAAATAAATGGAACATTTTTCATGTATAAATACTGCAATTCTAAGTGCTTCTGTAAAATCTTTGAGGATTAATCTTTTGACATCTTAGGACAGCTTTTACAGAAAACCATACCTAATGATTTTCTAAGCATGTAGGTGTTAAAGTGCTTACCTTCTCTCTGAATCTATAGGTAACTTTTATGAAGAATAGATAAGATTCTTTAATGTCACTAATTCTCCCTGGTTCCCCAAGGGCTCTCTGCTGACATTGAGTATGCTGAGACTCAAAAGTGCACACAGCCTCACATGCCATGGATGTGGGGAGCCTCAGCGAAAGCAGACAAGCCACACTTTCTTGGGGGATTTCTTTAAAAGTGTCATGGTCTAGGTTCTGCTGAGAGGAGACTTCACATCTGGTGACTCCTGCTCTGTGGAAACCCTTTTTCTTTCTTTGAAATTAGCAAGTCAAAACCATAAGAAATAAGTGAAGTCTTTCCCCAGAGCATCAGATGATACCCTAGGTACCTAATCCATCCATCCATCCTTCCATACTTTCATTCTTTCTATTCACCCTTCAGTCATTCCATTCCCTTCCTATTCTTCCTTCCTTCATTTCATTTCTCCATCCACCCATCACCCATCCATCCATTCTTCCATCCATCTGTCCTGCAGTGAACCTTCACTGTGTGCTCACTGGGGTATGGGGGGCATGAGGCTGAGCCCAGGGGACAGCACCAAGTCCCTGCTCTCCACCTGAGGGGGACAGGTGAACAGGATGTGAGAAGCACAAGAAGTGCTGCAGCACCCCAGCGTGCTGGGGGGAACATAGAAGGGGCATAAACCGTATGGACTGCAGAGAGGGCTTCCCTGAGTGGGCTACTCTGAGACTTATGAGATAAGTGGACATTTGCTCAAGCAAGGCCATCAAGGAACTGAAAGAGGCTCAGCATGGCTAGAGAGCAAGCAGCAAGGTCCAGACTGGGACTGAGGACAGAGGGGCCTGCTAGTGAGGGGCCTGTGAGCCAGACCAAGTGGTTTGGACATTATTTCGTTTAATCCTTTCAGCAACCCAGAGAAATACCTATCATGTTCCCCATTATACAGATGAGGAATTGCGCCTCAGACAGGTTGACTGATGTGTCCAAGATGACACGGGTGGGTGGCAGTGGGAAGATCTGAACCCAGGCCTGTCCACCTCCAATGCCCGTGATGATAAAGGGTACACTCCCTGAGAAGTGCACAGCCAAGCTGCAGCCAAGGCTGGCTTGCCCTGTTCTCATAGGGACCATGTCACAGCATGTGCTCCAGCTCCAGTGGCAGCCACCCTGAGAGGCTGAACATGGAGACAGGCGGGGCCTTTGTGCCTGGAGTGCCAAGTCCATTGATCAGGGACTTGGGCTCCCACAGAGCAGCTCAGGATCACACCGATCTGAATCCAGGTGAAAAATGCCAAGTGAACTGCAGGACTTAAGTGTTGCTCAGGTGGGGCACACACCTGAAGGTGACAGAGCTATGACCGGCTTCAACCCCAGCATGTGCATTCGGTGGTAAAGGGAGAATATAGGCCAAGTGCAGGAATCGGAAATGCCACAGAACCTGCTCCTTAAAAGGTCTGAAACTACCACAAGATGACACTTCCAACCTTTCACATTAGGAAAAATGAAAAAGTGTGATACTGCAATGCTGGCAGGAGTCAGGGAAACAGACAAGTTCATACACTACTAGTGGGAGTCTAAACGAATGCAGCCTCAACATATGGATTAGATAATATCTTCCAAAATTAAAAATGCACATAGTCTTTGAGCTTGCAATTTGACTGCTTGCATGTGTGTGAAGAGATAAATTTACACTGCAGAACCGAGTGTAATTGGAAAAGACTGGGAACAAACCTAATCCATCAATGGGGAGCTGTGCCTACACAAGGGGAGCACTCGATAGCTATGGAAAATGGAAGAAGGAAGCTTGTCCACTGATGTGAAACAATCTTCAAAATCTACTGTAAAGTGAAAAAAGCAACACACATATGCTGCTGTAGTGGATGCTGTCCTGGACCCACCCAGACCCCCCAGTTGCCTTGACTGTTGGTGGTTGACAGCTGAGTCCCTCTCCAGGTGTTGTGCATGGCTGAAGAGAGTGGCCTTCCAAAAATTATGTCCGTATTCAATAGCTGACCAAAGGCTTGCTCCCCTCACTCCAGACTAGGGCAACTCTGAGGGGACATCCCAGCTCGAGGCCGGCTGAGGCCTCTGTTGAGATTGCAACACAAGTCACTTCCTCCTGTTGCTCAATCCTGCTTCCTAATCTCACTTACAGATATTGATCCTGAAGGCTCTCCCTGGCAAAACTCCTTCCTGCAAATCTCCATCTCAAAGTTTGTGTCTCCAGAACCAACCTTCTACTTCTACCAATTGTGAAGGAAGAAAAGGGGAAGGCAGTAAAATTAAAATGATTACATATTTACATACTTGCTCAATGGTGCAAAAAATCCCCCTAGAAAGGCATGCAAGAATCTGGACTGTTGGTTAACTCTGGGGAGAAGAACTGGGTGGTTGGGGGTCAGGAGAAGAAGGAAAATGCTCATGGTTTTCCTTTTTTATGTTTTTGACATTTATATCATGAGTATATATTACCTATTCAAAATAATAAAAAAGTAACAAAGCATTTAAAAAGTGACAGTGGAGGATGTTCAAGAAAACCTAACTGGTCTTTTCCAGCCCTGGGCTACCACCAGCACTCAGATGAAGTCTATGCCAGGCTGATATCCTAAGTTGCAGCACTGAAACCAGAGTTCATGGTCACCACCAGGCCTGTTGACAGTGTAAGGAGAATGTCACTTCTTGTCCATTTCAAAACTGATGGGGATATTCTGGGTCCAAGCTCGGCTGTGAATGAGAAATGATTCCTGCAGGGTGTCCCTGCCTAGGCGCTCCATGGGGCTTTTCCCAAAGCCCAGGGATGGAGGAAGAACCTCAGACCTTCAGCGCTGACCTGCATTCCCATTTAGAGGACTGGGAAGTGCTCTGTTGGGAGCAGTTTGATGATGGGCTGGCCTTCCCATCAGGCTCACTTCTGGGAAGCTGTCCGGAAGCCTGGCCTCACCAGCCTTGGTATTGTGACCACCCAGCTATTCAGCACATACTTGGGAGTATGCCTGTCCTGGATGCTCCCTCTAAACCAGAACTTTTCCCTCCACAACTAGCCAAGCCCTTGCTTTTAGAAATTTCTTCCTCATCCTGTCTGTAACATTCCAAGAGGGATCAGAGGTGAATTTCTCAGGAATTGCTAAGTCAGCAAGAAAACCAGTTGGCAAAAGATGAGACTGAAGTGGAGGCAGCTCCCAGATCTTGCAGACCCTGAGGGCCCAGTAAACACACGATGCCAGCAATCCTGGCCCTCACCACACCGTAAAATGCCTTTACGAGGCTGGACTCTTTTCCATACATTAGAGCTCTCCTAATCCCTAGACCTTTCTGTTCCTTGCCCTGCTCCCACCCCATTCCAATGCTGATTAAACACACAGTATTTTCTCCATTTTTATTCTGTTATGTGTATGGCCTGGAGGCATGGTGAGGTCAGTGGAGAGCTGAGAAGCAGTGTTAATAGTGCAGCATCATTCTGGTCCACCCTTCAGCGGCTTCCTCAAAGGGACTTCAGGTCTTAGAAACAGCCATGGGCATCCAGTGACATGGATGCCTCCTACCCGCTCTCATCTGGCCACAAAAAGAGTTCTCCCAGAAGATCTAGTAAATGATAATCAGTAATAATCATACTAACAATATAGATACGTTGTGCCTCCCAGTGAGACCATGGATAGAGTTACAGTTATCAAAAAACTATAAAAGACTGTGCCAGTATAAGGTATTGTTTTTACATACACACCCAAGATTGGATTGTTACCCGGTGTTCATTTTTATTAGGTCATTAAATATGAAATGTCCCATTTTGAATCAAAAGTGTAGTTTATTATATCTCAAACAAGAAGTAGTACAATTAATCAAAGTGTGAGCCTAAACTATCAATATAGTTTTGCCATCTCAATGGTAACTTGTTTATGCCAGCAGTGAAGCAGCCTAGAAAGCGAGTGGTGATGAAATCGCAAAAGGCATATTCCACAGCTTGTTAAGAATTGAATATTTTTCCTTATGAGAAGTTGTCCAAAGCCTGGAAGAAGAGGTAGTCAGTTGGTGCAAGGTCTGGTGAATATGGCAGATGACAGAGCGTTTCTAAGTCCAGCTGCTGTAGTTTGAGCAGCATTGTTTTTTTACAACATGTGGTCTTACAAGGATTGCGCTGTCTCTATCAACCAATCTCAGCTGCTTGATCACAAGCAATCTCATCATTTCATCCAACTGGTTGCAGTAGACATCCGCTGTAATTGACTGGCCAGGTTTCAGTGTAGCTGTAGTGGATAAGACCAGCACTGGAGCACGAAATAGACACCATTAGCTTTTTTTGATGAATATTCGGTCTTGGACTGTGTTTCACACTTCATCTTTATCTGACCATTGTGCCGAACGCTTGTCAGTGTGAAAAATAATCTATTTTTCATCACGTGTAACAATATAGTATAGAAATGATTCACCTTATTTCGTGACAGCAAAGAAAGGCAAGCTTCAAGATGATTTCTCTTCTGATGCTTGTTTAATTCATGTGGCACCCATCTGTCCAGCTTCTTTACCCTGCCTATTTGTTTCAAATGTTCCAATATTGTTGAAATAGTAACATCAAACCTTGCTGCTAATTCATGCATAGGTTGAGGTGGATTTGCTTCCACTACAGCTTTCAGCTCATCATTATCTACCTTGATCTCAAGTCACCCACATGGCTCACTTTCAAAATTAAAATCACTGGAATGGAACTTCTGAAACCATCAATGTACTGTGTATTCATTAGCCACATCCTTCCCACTTATGATATTTTGAGCTATCTGCACTACATTGGTTCCATGATGGAACTCACATTAAAAAATAACATGAATTTTTGACTTATCCATTTTCACAAAAATTGCTCTAAAAAAAAAAGGAAAGATAATCACGAGCCAAAACGTGTGTTTGAAAAACTGAGGATGTAGCTTCACAATAGGGGGAAAAAAAACCAAGGAGTGTCAAAGTGAAATGTCAGAGATATCAACTGTCAAACTTAGTACTTAAGGAAATCAGGCATTTCATATTTAATGACCTATAGATAGAACATAACCTGGCCATTTGGGGGACTTGGGTTATATTTTCACGTGGTTCCACCTCTTACCTCTCAATGACTGCTAGCTAAGCCCTTCACAACAGCTGTTTTTCATAGCATACACCCTGAGAGAATGCCCTGCGCACAGCCAAAACATTGTAGTGAGGAGCTGATTCTCACCACCTCCTTCAAGTAAAGGCACATATGTCTGCAAGCATACAAACATACATGTGCTCACATATAGGTATGCACCCACATGTATATTTATCATGCAAACATTATCATGTAATACATGCAAACAGAAACACATGTACACACACTCATAACTACCTTGCTTCATCCCTGGCCAGGTTGGGGAGCACCAACAAATTGCCTTGACTAAGAATGAAGTTAGTGATGACAAAGTAACAGACATCAGATTTATCTTCCTACATTAAACAACAATAATCATACAAAACATACAAAACCACAGTTTTCAGATATCGGACTATAGGTAGCACAGGACAGTGGTCCCCAGAGAAATGGAATTAACAAGGTGAGCCCTACTTGGAACCCCAGATTACTGCCTTCAGAGAGTTTCCAGGCCACAGCATATAGGAGAAATACAACAGAGCCCAGCAATCTCCCTGAGTTAAGAATTTGGGGAGGACAAGGCAGCCAGAATATACAGGGCAGAGTACCACGGAGGAGAGAACTGCAAGGAGAGGAGAGAGTTACACAGAGAGCTCCAGGGATTTGTAGAATCTCAAGTCTTCAGCTGAGTACTGATCATCACATGTATGTGAAGAAACTATCTGAGGCCAAGAAAAATCCACTAGAAAGGAATAGATGGAATAATCATCAATGATCATAAAGAGCCAAATACAGTTCCCACTAGCCAGAGTGAAAAAGAACCTCATTATATATAGAGCATCAGGGAGCATATTAAGAACACATTGCCTCATTAGTGGCGAAAATTAGCCCTAAACTAAGGGCTGCTCTAGCCTCAATTAACAAAGCTTAAAAGTAAGCTGCAAAAGGATCAAACTGCCTCTAAGTAATTTAAATAAATCTCAGAACAAAGCTTAAGAATATTTAAAAGAACACAAAAATATACAGCACACAAGTTAAAATTCACAATGCCTGGCATGCAATAAACAACTACCAGATTTTCAAAGAAGCAAGATAGTACTATACGTAACCAGGAGAAAAATCAGTCAGAAGAAACAGACCCAGAAATGATATGGGTTCTAGAATTAGTAAATAAGAACATTTAAAAGGTCATTATAACTATATTCTCTGTGTTTCAGAAAGTAGAGGAAAGCATAGGATGCTAAGGAGAGACATGTAAAATATAAAAAAGACCTGAACTAAATTTGTAGATGTAAAAAATACAATGTCTGAAGTGAAAAATACATTGGATGAGGTTAACATAAAATTAGACATGCAGAAAAAAATAATGAACTTGAAGACATAGAAATGATTAAAAATAAAACACAGACAAGAAAAAGAAAAAAGTGAAGAAAACATTAGTGGGCTGTGAAACAATTTCACATACCGTAGTATATATACAATTGGAGATCCAGAAGAAAAGAAGAGAGATGGTGGACAGAAAAAAATACTTGCGAAGAAATAATGGCTGAAAATTATCCATATTTTATGGCAAATTCATCTATAAATTCATTATAATCCTAATCAAAATCTCAACAGGATTTTTGGGGTAGAAATTGGCAAGTTAAATGTGTAGGGAAATACAAAGGACCTATGCTAGCCAAAACAATTTTGAAAAAGAACAATACTGGAGAACTTATACGACCTGATTTCAAGATATATTATAAGGCTACAGTAATCAGAGAGGGCTTCAAGATGGTTGGCTAGAGGCATTTGGTATTTGTCTCCTCCACAAAGAACCAAAATGGCAAGTAGGAAAGAAAAGTGAAGCAGCCTGTTTAGCCAGGATAAGCTGAGATCTGATTGTGGAGGTGCTCCCCAATGTAGGGAAATGGTAAGTGAGTGACCCCCAGCAGTCCACATTTCCACCATGGACTCCTGCATACTATCCATGGGAAACCCATAAATAAATCCATGTATTTACAGCCAAGTGACTTTCAACAAAGGCACCATGAACATACATGGGGAAAGGATATCTTTTTCAATAAATGGTGCTGGGAAAATTGGATATCCATATGCAGAAAAATGGAAATGGACCCCTATATCTCACCAAATACACAGGTCAATTCATGATGGATTAAAACCTTAAATGGAAGACCTGAAACCATAAAACCACTAGAAGAAAACAAAGGAGAAATACTTTAGGAATCCTAATTGGTCTACGCAAGGATTTTATGGCTGAGACCTCAAAAACACAGGAAACAAAAATAAAAATAGACAAATGGAACTATATTAAACTAAAAAGTTTCTCCACAATGAAGATAAACAATGAACAGAGTGAAAGGCAACCTATTGAATGGTAGAAAATATTTGCAAACTATTTTTTTGACAAGGGCTAATACCCGGAATATACAAGGAACTCAAACAACATAATAGTTAAAAAACACTAATAACAATCCCATTAAAACATCAGCAAAGGGCATGAGTAGACATTTGTCAAATGAATATATACAAATGGCCAATAGGTAATTTAAAAATGCTCAACATTACTAATTATCAGGGGAATGGAAATCAAAATCACAATGAGGTATCCTCTAACCCTAGTTAGAATGGCTATTATTAAAAAGAAAAAATAACAGGCCAGCAAGGATGTGGAGAAAGGGAACTATTATACATTGTTGATGGAAATGTAAAATAGTGCAGCTGCTATGGAAAACAGTATGTAGATTTCTCAAAAAATTAAAAATAGAACTACCATATGATCCAATAACAATATCACTGGGAATCTATCCAAAGAAAAAGAAATCAGCATATCCAAGGGATACCTACACTTGCATGTTCATTGCAGCACTTTTCACAATAGCAAAGATACAGAATCAATCTAAGCATCTACCAGTGGATGAATGGACAGAGAAAATGTGGTATATATACATAGTAGAATATTATTCAGCCATAAAAAATGAAACCATGGCATTTGCAGCAACATGGACGAGACTGGAGGTCACTATGTTAAAAGAAATAAGCCAGGCACTGAAAGACAAAAATCACCTGTTCTCACTTATATGTGGGAGCTAAAAGACCTGATCTCATGGAGGTAGAGAACACAATGATAGATACTAGAGGCTGGGAAGGGGGTGTGGGTGTGGATGGCGATGTAGAGAGGTTGGTTAACAGGTACACAGAGTTAGATAGAAGGAATAAGTTCTAATGTTCAATAGCAGAGTAGGGTGACTGTAATTAACAACAATGTATTGTGTATTTCAAAATACCTAGAAAAGGGGACTTGAGATAACCCTAATACATAGAAACAATAAATATTCAAGGTGATGGACACCCCAAATACCCTGGCTTGATCATTATACATTTATGCATGTAACAAAATATCACATGTACTTCACAAATATGTACAAATCTGTATCAAAAAAATTTTTTAAATATCTGTAATCAAGAGAGTATGGTATTCACATGAAGACAGATATATAGAAAAATAAACAAAAAAGAAAGTCTAGATATAGACCTACACATATGTGGTCAATTGATTTTTGACATAGGTACTAAGGCAACTCAATAGGGAAAGGATAGCCTTGAAACAAATTGAGTAAGATCAAATAAAATATTTTTTTAAATACAGAAAAATTAACTGGAAACAGATGATAGAACCCAAACATAAGAGTTAAAGCTATGAAACTTGTAAAAGAAAACCTCAGAGAAAAATCTAAGTGACTTTTTGATTTGGCAGGGATTTCTTAAATATAATACAAAAAAAATGATACACAAACCATTTTTTAAAAACATTAAATGGACTTCATCAAAATTTAAAATATTTGCTCATTAAAAGACACTCTTATGGAAATAAAAAGGCAAGCCAAGAGTCAGAAAATAATTGCAAACATTATCTGACAAAGGACCTTTATCTAGAATATATAAAGAACTCTTTCAACTCAATAAGACAACCAATCCAGTTTAAAAATTGAGATAGTATTTGAGAGACATCTCATCAAAGAAGACATACAAATGTCAAGCACATGAAAAGATATTTTAATATACTACTCATTAGAGAAATACAAATTAGAATCATGAGATACCACTATATTTCCATCAGAATGGCTAAAATTAAAGTACCCTTATCAAGTGTTAGTGAGAATGCAGTGAATGAAACTCTCATACATTTCTGGTGAGAATACAATAAGGTACAGTGACTTCAGACAGTGGCAGTTTCTTAGAAAGTTAAACATACACTTACCATACAACTTAGCAATTCTACTTCTATTTACCCAAAGAGATACAAAAATACATTTCCACGCCAAGACTTATACATGAATGTTCACTGCAGCTTTATTTGTAATATCTCCAAATTGGAAATATCCCAAATGTCTGTCCACAGATGAATGGATAAACACATTGTGGTATAGCGTTACAATGGAATACTACTCAAAAATAAATAACTATTGATATATGCAACAACATGGATGAATGTCAAATCAGTTATGTTGAAAGAAGCCAGAAAAACAAAGATTATATACTATATGATACCACTTATTAAAAATTCTAGAAAATGCAAATTAATCTATAGTGACAGAAACCAGATCATTGTTTGCCTGGGGTTGGAGGGTAAAGAGAGAGGAGGAAGGAATGGATTTACGAGGGCCTGAGAAAACTTTAGGGGATGATGGATATAACAAAACTCATCAGATTGTGCATTTTAAACATGTGGAATTTCTTGCACATCAATTTTACCCCAGTAAAGCTGTAAATAATAATAAATAAGGTTTGCAAAAACTATGAAAAAAACAGGTGCAGTTAGGTGTTCATTCCCAGAACACCTGGTCAGGATCTGACTGCCCAGCCTCACTTTCCTGTGAACCATCACTCTGGCTTGGCCATGGTTGGTCCCACCGATTAGCAGCTAGAGCTGTGACCTTGCCGGTGGAGGACCTGACATCTGAGAGGAGACCATGGGTTTGAGCAGCGGTCACAGTCTCACACTCTGGTGGGGACACTCTCTTCCTGCCATTTAACCTGCTCGGTGATGGACTAATGGTAAGAAATAAATAAAAGAAAAGGCTCATGGGGTGTCTCAGGCACCGATGACAGCTGCACAAAAACCTGCTGTGGTTATGAGAAGTTCGACATGATCAGCTCCTCTCTTGCTCATTTCAGGCCTGAAGCCCACATTTTACCTTCCTTTATAAGCTTTAATATCCCTCAGAAACCCTCTCCCTTTACATTCTCCATCTCTTCCCTGGAACATCTCCAGAGCGGTCTGTGATTGGGTTACATACAAGTTTCCAAGCTTGCAACTTCCTCTCAGTCATAAATCACCTCTTACACACTCACTCTTTCCTTCTCATTGTTCTTCAGTATTAATAGCTCCAAATCCTGGGAGCATTTTAGAACTGTTCCAATTTTGGTTTGAAAATCAATTTGGAAGCTAATGGTTGGCTTTGCTCAGACCTCCAATTCTTCTGGGAAGGCCAGTTCCTACAAATTGGCCAGGCAAGGGATGGGGGGCTTCTCTTGAAATGCTGGAGACGTCAGTCTCAGTGTTTTTCTTTTACTCGGTCTCTAAAATTAAAACATCAATTCTGGGGCAAGGGAGAGACTTAATGCCTTCTGTTGTATGAGTTGGTAGATAATTTTGAAAATAGTTCCTTTCACAGTAGGTCAAATTCTATTATGAAAGAAGAAGAAATATGAAATTTGGTTGTGTTTGTCAAAAAGCTGATATTCTTCTCAATTTTTCAGAAACATCTTTCTGATAAATAAGTTCTGCTTCCTCACTAGGGGGATGACCTCCTGTAGGAAAAGTGAGAAAGTGTCAGGTTCATCAGATGCTGATGGGGTGGGGCTCCCCACCAGATGGGAACAGGGATCCTCTGCTGGCTAGTGGACCTGCCCCCACCATGAGCCAGCTGAGGTATGCATTCAGGGATAAAAGAAACAGACCCTTGATGGTGTTTCTTTGGGAAGACAAAAGAGGAGCCCCTCACATACAGCACATTGACCACAGTGGTCCACACCCCAAATCAGAGCAAGAAAGGGAACTGATGATGTTCAAGCCTTGAGGCTGATATCAGGCCTGGAAAGAAGTAGCCAACGGCACTGCAGTCGACCTTCTAGAAAGGCCGCTACATACAGAGAAAAGGCTAGTGCACGGTGTCCGCCAGCTCATCGGTGACAACCAGCTTCCCAACTCCAGGGCTGGGCTTGCCTGGCATCCTTTGGCCTGCCTAGGGCTTAACCTGGACACGCCTATGAATTGCAAGCTTGAGCCCAACATGAAAGGCATTCCTTTTCCTTTCTCTAGCTCCTTCCCTCCTTATTCCACCCTCTGATAATAGAATCAGGTTTTTATCTGTCCCCAAACACCTGGTTGGGAGCCAGCCTGTGGGCACCCACCAGATGTGCTCCCTGATTGACCCCAAGCCATTCCGTTGTGCCAGGCCTGCAGGTCCCCCTCTCTCAGCCAAGGGTGGGGCTCAGGTGTGGCAGGGATGAATTGCTTATCTAGGCATGGCTCCCCAGAATCCTCTTTTGGAGACATCATCAACATTTCAAGAGGCTGATAAAGTCTCTGACATCTGGGGAGGGAGGCTATTAATCTATTCATTGACATGAGACAATGTCTCTTTTGAATCTGATACATCTAATTGTGGAAGAGAACAAAGCCTGGCAATTTCAGACAGAGGCAGGCAAAGGGCATCTGCTTCCATGACGTCAGGGCTTGTTTCCAGAGGCTCACAAAGCACCGATGCTCTTCCTGGCTCCCGAGTGGGACCCCTATGAGGGCAGAGCGATGGTAACAAAGTAGCTAACACTGACTGAGCCCTTGCCCTGTGAGCACTGTGCACGCACTCTGATTTCATTCTCACGATACTAGGAAGTGAGCGTCTTGATCTCCATACTACAAATGAGGGCACTGAGGCTCAAAACAATGCAATGTTCTGTCTAGAGTGATAGAGCCAGAGAGCAGGAGATACAGGACGCTGCCCCAGCCCTCTGGTTGCAAAGCCCATGCTCAGGGAAGTTAAGGGACTCTCCAAAGTCACAGAGCTGCAAAGTGGCAAAGCTGACACTCAAATCCCAGTCTACTGCCCTGAAATCCATTATGGCTTAAAAAACTCATCTGCAAAGGCCTCTGTAATGATTTACTAACAAACCCCCAGTTCACTGATCTCTAAATTGCTGGGACATCATTCCAGTCATCAAAGGAGGGTATGCAAAGTGCCCACGTCTGTGTATGCATCAGAGGCTCCTCTCTGCTAGGCTTGAGCTGACCACTGTGGAGCCCAGAGAACTCTCACTCTGGAAAAAAGTTAATGGTGTGGGTGTCCAAGGTCAAGCACAGCATGCTGCCTTCCTAGAGGAGGGAGCATGGACTTACATTGCCATCTCTTCATCGCTTGGTCTCAGGGCACCACTGTCCAAGGGCCACAGACTCTGAGACACACCTAAAGCCATGCACTCACCTCTGCGCAGGAGGCTGTTGATGGAGAACTCAGAGATTCCCTGCTGGGTGGCATTTTGCTAGCTGTGGGGCACATGCTTGGCTAGCGCACAAGCAGGCCAGAGTTCCTGAGTTACTGCCCCTAGAAGCAGCCCTTAGCTAATGATAGGTGGTGGGTCTGGTGACAAATATCCCCAGCTTCTTCACCACTCAGGATATCTCTGAGCCATAGTCTATGTGATCACACTGAGTTCCCTAAAGCAGCTGTCCCCAACTTTTTGGCACCAGAGACTATTTTCATGGAAGACAATTTTTCCACAGATTGGATGTGGGGAAGGATGGTTTGGGGATGATTCAAGTGTATTACATTTATTTGTACTTTAGTTTCATTATTATTGCATTGTAATATATAATGAAATAACTATACAACTCACCATGGGCCGGGGATCCCTGCCCTAAAGGGAGTGACATCCAGGTGCCCACAGAGGTAGCTTGCTGATTATGAGTCCTTACTTGGGTCCCTTCCCTCCCCTTATGTTTCCCGTCTCCACTTCTGACCTTTGCTTCCTGGGGTCAGTTCCCAATAAACTCCTGGAACCCACCTCCTTGTCTCAGAGCCTGCTTGTACGAGAAAACAGTGCAGCCCCTGTGCAGGAGTGTCCTCTCCCACCTCCAGCCCCCAGACAATCTCCTTATGCCGCTCTCCCCAGCATGTAGGACAGAGGCTGGGTGCTCAGGCTGTGGCGAAGACAGGCCTGGATCAGATCAGATAGTTTCCCCACAGGTTGTCTTACCTCAGCACACTAGCTGGCCTCTCATGGCTCAGTGTCTTCAAAGGTAAGACAACAGGTGCGTGGACATCACAGAATCGTGGGTGTGTGTATGACAGGAGCTTAGCACTGTGCCTTGCACATACACTGGGTGTGCACAAAGGGTAGCTGTCATTAGTTTCATTATTATTATTTCCATTAACATTCTTTTATATTAGAATAACCCAAGCACTTGTCTTCCCTCCCTCACTGAGTTGTGACGTCTTTGAAGCCACACATGGATATTTCATCTGTGCCTTCCCCAGAGGGTCCCTCCCAGAGCTGATAATCATGAGATACCTGTTTTGTTTTGTTTAATCTTTGCATTATCTATTCCTGGGTGAAAGCAAGTGACACATGCTAATTATCCCGTGTTGCATGCTGAGGGAACAGAGTCCCTAAAACACTTCCTGCCTCTGCTATTTCCCCAGCCTGTGTTTGCTGCTCTCCATGAGCCCATGCGCTGGAGGAGGCAGCTGTGATTGATGTTCTGGGCTATGATGTCACTTTCCATATGCTTGTCTCACACCAGACAGCGAATGACTCAAGGACAATATCTGTGTTTATCCATGTCCATGTTCCTCTATGCCGGGTTCACGGTAGGTGCTCAATCTATGTTTCCCAATTGACTGAAATAATCTGATATGAGTATGTCAAATACCAACTGCTACATGATCTCAAGTCACTGACAATTGGATGTAACCAGAGCTTGATGAGGCTGATTTTTGAGACAAGACATTTCAGAAATTATAAAGTGGCAGGTTGTCATTACTTTTTAAACTTTGCCCTGCTAGATATCTTTTATGGATGTCAGGTTACATTTAACTTTGCTGCCTGTATAAATAGCTCATATTCAGTTTTCAAACCATAAGTCTTAATTAAAGCTTCTCAGCTTACAGGATCCTGCATTCTGATTATCTGGCCATTATGATGAAATCTCTTGCCCCTTGTTAGCAACAATATTTATTAGCTGAGATTTTAAACATCAGATTAGGAATTAACCACCCTTCCTGACTGCTTGTAAGCTATTATGACGACTTGGAGTGTGAATGGGCCCATTTCTCGACCCTGCATAGCTCCACCACTGGATTCTCACACTGGCTGCTACACCTCGCAGAGAGACTAGGGCTGTGTCTTTGCACCCAGGAGATGCACAGCATCAGACACACAGGGCCAAGATAGCACAGGCTCAGAAATGGAAAGGTGTGGGGCATGTTTCAGAACATGGACAGGAGACTGCTAGAGCTCAGGGTGAACGAGATGGCCAATAAAACTGAAATGTGGAAGAAACAAATTGCCATTCCGTGTACTCATTTTAAGGAGCCAAAAAAGGTGCAATGCCCATTAGAAAGATGCCTTCTCAGATGATTCGCTTTTTCAAAATCTGCTCACAGACCTGGTATCCTGGGAAATCCACTCATGGCAAAACTTACTCTAATAATTCTGGGTGAGGGAGGCACTGTTCAACCATATTTCCCCCCTTCTCCATGGTCACCACCTCTGTGTCCTCAGTCCTCCCAGATGAGCAAGATGGGCAGATTCCTTGGAAGAGGCACTTGTCTGTCATGGGATTTTTTTTTTTTTTTTTTTTGTGAAACCATAGGAGAGGAAGTGTTCCTGGGCATTTCTGGGGCCAGAATCCTGCAGTCACAGCTAGAGGTGAGAGATAGCCAAGTGCAGTATGGTTCTGTAAATTGGCCACATTTTTAACCCCACAAAAGAGTAGCCCAAGGAAACACAGCTTATATAACTATGTTCATTTTTGCATATCTGTTCCAGTCCTCATTCACTTGCACACATAACAATCATAGTGCATACTTTTCTAGAATTTGTTTTTTTCAAAATTATCAATTGTATTACAAATTAGGGATAGGGAGAAATGGGAGAGGGATTTCCATGCAAATGAAACAACATTACTCTAGAGCAGTGGTTCTCACCAGGGGGCAATTTTGTCCCCCTGGGGGACCTTTGGCAATGTCTACAGACATTTTTAATTGTCATGACTTGGGGAAGGGGGTGATGCTACTGGGTAGAGGTTAGAGATGCTGCTAAACATCTTTCAATACCAGAACAGCCGTCACCACAGAGAGATACCTATTCAAAATGTCGATAATGCCGAGGTTGAGAAACACTGTTCTAGGTTCAGGGATCAGAAAGTACATGATGATTTGAGTAATTATAAGTAGCCTGATTTGACTTACATGTAAAATACTTGTAGGGAACTCAGGGGAGAAAAAACAGGAAGTTAGGGCAAAATTTGAAGACCCTGAATTTTATTCAGTGTGCAAGGAGTAGTCATGGAAAAGTTCCTAGCAACAGAGAGGGGACCCAAGGGCTGCCTCTTGAAGTCTTTAGTTAAGTAACTAGTCAAGACCATTTATCAAGACATGGCACATAGGAGGAGAAGCTTTAGGAGCAAACACACTCAGATGTGGACATCACAAGTGCTCCTAGGCATGGAGCACCAGGTAGAATTGCTCCCCAGGTAGGGGGACAGGGGAGCAGGGGGCCAAACCCAGGGGGAGCTCCCACCTAGAAGCTGGCTGGGTTGATACTGTACTGAAGCCGCCCCCATGGGTACTATCGGGAGGTATCTGGAATATATAGAGGGAATTGGGGGAAAGCAGATGAGGACCCTTCACAGGTAGGAGGGAAGAGTGGTCACAGGGCTGGTAGAGAAGCTGGAAACAGTATCACAGAAGCCAAGGGTACAGTGGGTCCTAGTGGCGGGTGAGGCAAGTCAAAAGTAGCAAGATGGCAAACAGAGTGAGGAGTCAGGGAGCTGGGGGAGCTCACCCCTGCCCTCCACAGGGAGAGCCAGGACTTTAGCTTGGGTCCACTAGCCCCAGGCCAGGGCTCTTGCCTTTGGCTGCATTGTGCTATCTCAGGACCATGCAGATCCACAGATAGGTCTATTGTTTGGACACAAGGGGCTGGCTGGAGCTACACCATCACAGACACAGATGACAACTAACAGTTACCAGAATAAAAAGAGTCTGGTGTCACACAGAAGCTCTCTTCTTTCTTCCAACATGAGCTACTGGCCCTCTGGGGGCTTCAATCTCTCCTTCTGCAGCCGAGTCTTTGTGTTAGACAAATAAATACTGCTCACCTCTTCCTGTGAAGCTCTCAGTGGTGAGCCGAGCTGGGCAGGTGGTGTGACCTGGCCAGGGGCTCCTGGAAACCTGATTTCATGAGATGCAGATGACAAATAAACATCAGAAGACAGACTCTGCCTTCCTAATGATCACAGAAATGCAACTTAAAACACGCACAGGATGTTATCTTCCCCCTAGAAGACAGACAAAAATGAAAAATAGCCTGCCAAAGCAAGGGTAGGTGGTTTGGATGAGCATGGTTGATGCAAGGTAAATAGCAGAGGGTCCAGTCTTTTTGTAGGACACCACCTGTTGCAAACGTACATGCGCTTATCCTTTCTCTAGCAGTGTCACCTTCAGGCATCTGTCCTAGAGAATGTTCATTACAGCCTATAAAGGCAAAAATTTAGACATAAACTGGATGCCCGCCCATCAGCAGAGCTGGGGACCAGCATGCCTTCCCTAGTACGCTGGCCAGTGTGGTGCAAGAGCCAGGGCAGGGGGTGGCCAAGGCAGGAGCTCCAGCAGGGAGCAAGATCAAATCCCTGGCCTTGAAGTCAAGCTTATTTTGGTTTAGAAAGAATTAAGGTAAACAGAGAGCTCTTAAACCCAACTAATGTGGTAATCACAAATTTATAGCGATTATAAACATATTCCTTCATGGATAGTCACACATTTATTTCCATGGACTGCACGAGGGATATGGTAGACATGAGGCAACATGGCAAATGTGGTCAAAAATGACAAAAAGAGGCCAAATGTTTATGTCAGCAGGGAATACTGATGAACCTGGAAAAACCAGTGTTGGTCCAGACCCATTCCCCAAATCCTTGCATAAAATAAAATTAATAAAACTCCAAAGGCTGATCCCGGAGCAATAATAGAACACCAGGCCAAACTTCGCAGCCGTGGGGAGGATGTATGGAGCTGAGCAGTCTGTGGACAGCATTTCTCAGCTGAAATTCTTGCAAACTTGCAGTGCTCAAGCCAAAATGCTCTAGAAACCAAGTCCTGTGGAAAATGCAAACTTTATGAATCACACATGTGGCTACAAAGCCAGCTCTGTAGCTCTGAGTGAAAAGATTTGCGTAGAAATCTGTCCCCACGCTGAGGCCCACCAGGGCTGATGTAGAGCTGACCAGGGGTCCTGAGAGGATGGGAAACTCACTCAGCCCCGTGGGACTTTCTTGGCAAACTCAGGAAAATACAATCCCACTCTGGGCAGGAATCAGACATGATAGACAAAGGGCCACTTCCCTCTGCCGGAGGGGACCTCCTGGAACAGGAGCACCCAGGGGGAGAAATGGATCCTTTTCTAGCTACTTGACCTCTTTGTTCCTCCCTTTTCTCATCCATGAGACAGGGATCTGGGGTCCTTGTGAGGGGAGACAAGTGAACACACGGGAAACACTTAGAAGGCGCCTGGCCCCTCACAGTGGCCAGCTAAGTCCTCACCTGCAGGAACACTCCGCAAAGCCGAAGCTGCAGAATCTTCCCCCTAAGTTGCGCCTCTTCCAGAACTCCCCCCAAGTTTTCATCTTTTGTTTATAGACCTCAGATTCCCATCCCACTTTGTCCCCCAACAACCTAATTCATAATCTGGACCACTTCCCACTCACTGTCATAGGATCTAAGGACAGGAAAGGTCCTCCTAGGTCCCTCAGCTTCCGCCCCTGCCCCAAGGCAGAGCTCTGTTCACACCGACTCCGACAGATGGATGTCGTTTCAGTCCAGGAAATATTTACTGAGCATCCACCCCGGGCCAGGCCCTGTGCGCAGAGCCACTAGGAATACACGCAGGAATGGGCCAGGCTGAGTTCCTCCGATTGGGGCGGGGGGCAGTGGGGGAGACTTGGAAGCTCCCTCCGGCAGGAGCGGATGCTGCAGTCCTCAGGCAGAATTTCTCCTTCTCTGAGAAACCCGTTTTTTTGCTTTTAAGGCCTTCAACTGATTGGATAAGGCCCACCTACATTGCTGAGGGTAATCTCCTTTGCTTAAAGTCAACCGACTGCAGACGTTAACCATATCTAGATTTGTGTTTGGTTAAATAACTGGGTATGAACATGTAAAATCAACCATCATGCACAGGTCCATCCATCCTTGCTGTACCCGCTTCCTGGTCAGTTTGCCTTCCTGACTGCCAGGTCTGTGACCTATGGCAACTTCAGGCCACTATGGATATGGAAAAAACAGCTTTCCATTGACTTCTTTACCAGCTCCCCACTTGTGTCAGCTCAAATCCCCGTAAATAAATCTTTCATTTCATTTTACTAGTGATGGTTCCCTGTCTCTGACTTAATACCAGCTGACACAAACCCTATATAGGCCTCACAGACTTATAAGACTTATCTGGCCTTGCGGAGTACTGGAATAGCCTACTGAACCCTTAGTTAACACTGGTTGTGAGGCCACACTTGCACAATAGGGAGCTCTCCAACAGGATGTAGTCTGAGTTTTAATCCAGCAACCAATAATATATGATGCTATTTCTGCCATAGCCATGATATATGGGCCCAGAAGTCAAGTCTCCGTGTGTTATAGTGAGTGCCTCTGTGCATTACAATGCCTGATAATCAACCCATCCTCACAATCATGGGCCCTCCCTATCCCTGGAGGATTCTCCATGTTTGTCCCCCAGCTGAAAATGCCACAATTGGGTCCCACCAGTGGCTGTTCTGTAAGCAGGCTGTGGTTTTCTGGCTGCCACTGCCACTAAGAAACAGAGGCTCCATATAGCAGGTCCCAGATTAGCACTGCCCCCAACCTCATCACCACCATCCAAAACACCTAGGTGGCACCAAGCCTCCCTGCACCAGAGAGTATGTGCCTACCCGGAGGATAGACGGCACTATCCTCCCCAGCTTGGCTTCGAGAGGGGTTTCTGGGGCTCTGCCCGTAGGAGCTCACCATTCCCCCTAGGAGAGCAGAGTCCCCCACCAGAGGAGTCAGAGTAACAGGGGTAGCAGCTGAATAAGGGCCATGGTCCTGCTTCTCAAGCTATAATGAGCATGAGGGTCACCTTGGGAAATTCTTAAAATACAGATTCCAATTCAGAAAGTTTAGGGAAAATCTGAATGTCTAACAACTCCAAGTGATGACAAAGTTGCCAAACCATGAACCACACTTTGAGTAGCAAGGGTCTACAGAGTGTGGCTTAGAGCTGCAGTCCCCAACCTTTTTGGCCCTAGGGACAAGTTTCCTAGAAGACAATTATTCCACAGACCAGGGATCTGGTGGGATGATGGTTTGGGGATGATTCCAGCACATTACATTTATTGTGTACTTTATTTCTATTATTATATTATAATATAAAATAAAATAATTATACAACTCACCATAATGCAGAATCAGTGGGAATCCTAAGCTTGTTTTCCTGCAACTAGACGGTCCCATCAGGGTGATGGGAAACAGTTACTGTAAATGCAGATGAAGCTTCACTCGCTCACCTGCCATCACCTCCTGCTTGCGCCCTGGTTCCTAACAGGCCGTGGACCTGTATCAGTCTGTGGCCCAGGAGTTGGGGACTGCAGGCTTAGAGATCCAAGCTGACACAGGAACACAGGAGCCCAGAGGACACAGACCTGAGTGGGTCTATGAGGTTGGACAAAGCCTCAAAGAATTGCTGGCACTGGAGCTAGTCTCGAAGACCAGGAGGTGCTGGATGGGGAGGGATTTCGCTCCAGCCTTGGCACATGGCTGCTCCTAATCATTCTGGTCTCAGAGTAAAGTCGGCTCCTCAGAGAGGTCTCCCCTGACCACCCTGAGTCACTCACCACTGTCATCAGGGCACCTGTCTGGCATTCGTTACCACTTCCTCACCTATGGTTCACCTGTTCCTGCTCTTTCCCCACAGCTGGGCTCCAGCCACCACCAAGTCAGGTACCAGCATAGTACCTGGCATGGATTAGACACTCAGCACACAGATGAAGGAAAGAATGAGGACTCGTGTGCCCCTCATAAAGGGTTCCCCATCCAATTGAGCCCAGGGTGATCACTTACATCTGTGTTTTTCCAATCTGTGTTTCTAGCAACAGAACTCTTTCTCATCCTAAAGCAATTTTGTCCCAGAAATGTGAAGGCCACCAGTGGCTCCAGTCATAAGCCAGGGTTCACCCCTCTTGCCTCCGCTCCACACTCCCCTAGATTGGTTAGCTGGGACCTGGCACTCTGCTGTGTGGCTCTAGTGAGAATTCAGAGCTGGCAACAGGGAACTCTGCAGGGCCCTCCCTGGAGAAGCCTTGAAGCTGCAGCTTCAAGCCCTTGTTCCTGGGAGAGAACAAAAGAACAGTTACCGTAAGTGTGTCCAGGCTGGTGGTTGCCCCAGCTCTGGGCAGCCACAGAAAAGCCCTCCAGGCCCCCAGAGAAATGACCCTTGAAGGACAAGCTCATGCCTTTGCCTTTTCCTGCCTCCTTGATGCTTTTACTGTCATTTTCGTCCTCAGACACCAGCAGAAAGGGCCTTTCTAAGCACTGTTTACATTCTTATCATTTTGCCTGTGTTTAGATTTACTAAAAAACTCATCTTAAACATTTACAAGCAATCATAGGCCCTCATGGATTTCAAATAAACTTTTATATAAATCAGTCAACTTCAGAGTCTCCATCCCCCCCAGGATCGCAAACCCGCAGAGTGGGTAGGCCTTTAAAGACACTCTGGTCCAACATTCTTGTTTTACAGCTGGAGAAACCGAGGCCTGGGAGGGGCAGAGACCTGCCTGGGCTCACATGGCACTCAGTGCTTGGCTGGAGCATGGGTCTTCTCCCTCCATGGCCTGTGATCCCCACTTCATGTGCAAAAAGCCAGAGTCCATCAGCACTCTGCCTCTGCGGACATGTGGTTCTAGTTTTTAAGAGAACAAACTGATTTGAGGTTTCGAAATATTAATGTACTTAAGGCTGGAGGAGGAATGTGTGTTAAGTATGCATTCTTGGTTGTCAGCCAGCCCCCAGCGCCAGGCAGGCTGCTGCCTGATAGGAGAATGCTGGGACGTGGTGAGTGGAAGAGTCTGCTACACGGCTCCAGGGCCCAGGGCCCAACATCACTGGACCACACCATGGCTCATGCAAAAGTGCCAAGCCCAAGAGGCAGCCCTGAGAGCAGGTCCTGAAAGAGAATAACAAAGAATTGGCCTCTCCAGCTGGGGCAAGGTCTGAGAACCTTCGCGTTGAACTTTCTACCACGGTCTGCACTCATGGGCGTGTTTAGGGACTGCCTACCCTTCGTAAGAGTCTCAGTGGGTCCAGAAGTGGAGATCCCTGCTGAGGTGCCTCACCTCAGGCCACACAAGCCTGAGCCCAGGAGGGAGGATCACGGGTAAAGCCAGAAGACACCATGGAAGCCCTAAGCCCTCTGGGCCACTGCTTTCCTCTCTCCACCACCACAGGCCCCAGGCAGACACTGGGCAAAGATCTTTATAAATTTCAATGGCGGGATTTCCAAGCAGCGCACCCAGATAGGAGGGCTAGACTCCAAGGGTCGTGTTATAAAGAAAGCCATGGGCCCTCGGGTTCCAACACAGGGCCCCTTCTTCAGAGCGTATTGGACCCTGCACTGGCTTGGGGGGGGGGGGGAGTGAGGGAGGGCCAAAGCCTGGCTCAAGAGCTTCAGGAAGCCAGAAGGTGACCCTTTCCCTGCCATGGGCATAATGCAAAGACTTAATGACCCCTCCTCCTATCCCTCTGCCAGGAGGCCCCTTCTGCACGTGCCCCACGCTGTCCTCCATGAGGCTGGTTGGTGGAATACTGAGGACTACCATCCTGGGCCTCAATGCTGCCCGAAAATCACAGGGCTTTGGGACAAGATATTTTTAGGACAGAGTCATTGATGGTTTCCCCAAGTTCTGTGTGCCCTGGCCTGGTGCATGACTGCTGTGATTGAGATAAAAGAAGATGTTGCTCCTGTCCTCGGGGGTCTTACGGAACAAAAGGAGAAGTATACTAAAAATAAGTCTACATGCAATGTGGTGCCCTGGATTGGGTCATGGGATAGAAAAAGGACAATAGAAGAAAAACTAGTAAAATCCAAATAAATCTTGAGTTTAGTGAATATACACTACCAATGTTGGTTTCCTAGCCTTGTTTTTTGAAGTTGTGAAGTGTGCCCTTTGAATTCATTTATTTCTAGCTTTATTGAGGCAAAGTATAATTGACAAATAAAAGGTATAAGGTATAAATTGACAAATATAAGGTATAAATTGTACACCTTATATATTTAAGATAAGCAATGTGATGTCTTGTTATACATATACATTGTGAAATGATTACCACAATCAAGCTAGTTAACATATCATCACTTCCCATAGTTACCTTTTTTTTTGTGGTAAGAATATTTAAGATTTACTCTCAGCAAATTTCAAATATACAGTACAGTATTATTAGTTATAGTTACCATAACCTCCAGAATTTATTCATCCTATGCAACTGAAACTCTTTAGCCTTTGACCAACACCGCTCCCCCCATTTCCCCTAACCCCAGGCCCTGACAACCACCATTCTACTCTGTTTCTATGAGTCTGACTTTCTGAGATTCCACACATAAGTGAGATAATGCAGCATTTATCTTTCTGTGCCTGGCTTATTTCACTTAGCATAATGTCCTCAGGTTCTTCCATATTGTGGCAAATATCAGGATTTCGTTCTTTTTTAAGGCTGAATAATTTCCCATTGCATATATATAACCACATTTTCTTCATTCATCTATTAATGGACACTTGGGTTGTTTCCATACCTTGGCTATTGTGAATAATGCTACATTTAACATGGGAGTGCAAATACCTCTTCAAGGTACTGAGGTTTCCTAGTCTTGATAAATGCACCATAGGTGTGTGAGACATTAACATTGGGGGGAACTGGGTATAGGGTATACAGGAACCCTCAGTATTATCTTTGCAACATCTCTGTAAATCTAAAATTATTTCACAATAAGTCATTTCTTTCAAAGAGTAACTACCCATTGTATAGTCACTATGTGTCAGTCACTGAACTGAGTACTTATGTGCATTATGTCATTTGATCATCCCCCAAACTTTACAGGGACTGTAATTATAATCTCCATTTTACAGCCAAGGAAACTGAGGCCAGAACTGCAGACAGGCTTCTCAAGTCTAGGTAGCCAGCAGGTGGTGTCTCAGAGGTCTTCAGCACTTAGAGGAGGAGCAGAGACCCAGCAGCCACCTAGACAGCCCCCCATGTATGGAAGGACTATTGGATCAACTTGCAAAATGGAAATCCAAGTCCAAGTAAAAATGAGTGATTTGCCATAAGGCCCCCGAAACACATGCCGGGTCCTCTGAGCTTTCTCCAGAGCCGGGGCCCACTAAGCGGGCTCTTCCTCCATGCGCAGCATACTCGGTGAGAACGATGCCGCCACCCCTCCCTGAAGCGTGCAAATCCTTCCAGCGGGAAATTAAATTCCTTCCTATTCCCTCCTCGAGGGCCTTGGAACGTAGTCCTCAGAAGCTTACCAAGGGAAAATTCTTTCTTCCTTCTCTTCATAAGATTTTTTTTTTCAAGACTCAAAACACTTCCTAAGACTCTTTTTCAAACAAACAGAAAAGTTGCAGCTATTCCCACGCCTCCTGATAAGCACAAGGCCCTGCGTCTATTGCACCACCTGGTCATGGCATCAGGGCAACCCCTCAGCCTTCCTCTCCTCACCCTTCCCTCGGCTCTGAACTTCACTCCGGCAATTGCAGTTCAAATTATGAGATGAAGGGAGAGGTTTCACACACTCTCTCCCCAGCCAACCTGTTAGCCCACATGGGCAGAAAGCAGATGTAGTCTGACTTTTCTCTTTTTGGTCCCTACGCTTTACCAGGTGCTAAAGCTATGAATTCTTAGCAGCTGCCTGTCAAACATGAGCTGCTAAAGAACAGTCAAACCCATGGCACGAAAGAGGAGATTTCGGTGTTGGCTTCAAAGGTCTCTGCCCTCAATTTTAATCATTACCAAGGGAAACCAGGCCAGCGTGTCTTCCCCAAAAACGCTTCCCTGAGAAGAGTTATGATGGCAGGCTTGGCAGAACTCAGGGTGCCTGAAGCAACAGCCTCATGGCAACTTGGGGTGAATTGGAACTCAAGGCATGTGTCAGCTTTGCTCTTAGTGGCTGAATCACCCTCATTAGAAAAAAAATCCCCATTTCGTCCTCAAGGTTTTAACCACTTCCTAGTGGTGACGCCAGCTAGCAAGGCCACAGCTGAGATGCTGATGGTTGCTCGGGGGTATTTCATGCTCAGTGAATAATTATGTGAATGAAATAACACAAAGTGGTTGCCAACAGCTATTAGACCTGTGAAAAATAACAATGGAAAACTCAGTTGACTGGTTATCAAAGGCCCTCATGGAATGGAGGAAACCAGCTGTGGCTTCACATCTGTAAACTCAAACGCAATGTGAAAGGAGCCAACCACCAAAGGAAAAACTGTCCACAAGTCCTTACTCTCGGAATTCTATCAATGCTCCTGTACACCGTTTATTGCTAATTGGCTGAGAGTTGGTTTCATTCCAATCTGGTGTATACCTGAGCATTGCAGAGGACACTTTGCAGAACCACTGGCTGTTTTAGAATGGGGACAAAAGGAGCAAGAGACAGGAAAGTGGATCCCTTCTCCTTCCCTTTAGAGACTGCCCTCAGGCCATTGCCTTCCCCAGTATGTAACCCCTCCCAAAATCAACAGTGATAGAGATGGACAGCCCTGTTGAGAGGCCCCTCCCTGCAGGTGAAATTGGGGCTAGGCAACAGCCTCATTGTCAATTTACACCTGGGAAAGTGACCTCCCAGGAGTGAGAATGAGCAGAGAAATGGCTTTTATTTAACTTCTAATCTCCTGGGAAACACTCAGTGTGTTGTACAAAGATCATGGCTTTGGAATCACAGAGACTGAGTCTGATTCCTGACACTGTCATTCATGAGCTGTGTGGTCTCAGGGTGGTGACTTAAGCTTTAGTTTTCTTATGTGCTTTGCAGGGTGGTGGTAAAGACTAGCAATGATGGATATAAAGCCTCTGGAATGGTGGCAGTGATACAGACAGACACTCACAACAAAGGCTGGCTATTTGCATGAATGTTAGCAGGTGGCACTGCCCCTAGAAGGCTAGGGACCTGTGCATCTGGGGTTCCTCAGATGACACCATCAGTGGCAAATCTGCACTTGATCAGACATGGCACTGCCCCAAATCCTCACAGCTCTCACCATCTGCTTCACAAAGTCAGGCTCCAGAGTCTTAGATGTCTCATGTCATCTTCAACCACATGCTCTACAATCCCAGGTCCCACCACGCTAGGCTTCTTAGCCTGAACATGCCCTGCTCAGTTTTGACGCTGCAGCACCCTTGCTGAGCCTGGTCCTCCTGCTGGGGATTTTTTCCTCCCCTTCTAGAACTTGTTAAAATCCCAATTATCTTACAAAGTCTGTCTCATGAATCATCTTTCTGAAGAGCCTTCCCTAATTAATCTGTTTATCAGAACAACCACCATAGCCCTGTGTAGCATAGTGTTGTGTGTAATATCAACTGCTTATCACAAGAGCTGGATTAAAATATCTCTTTTCTCTAAGATTAGTCCTCTGGCTCTAGTAAAGAATGTGGGCTCTGGGCTCTGGAGTTTAAATCCTGGCTCTTCCATTTACTAACTCTTGGTCATATCAACTAACTCTCCAAGCTTTAGTTCCCTCATCTGTAAAATGGAGTGATGATCATAGTCCCAAACACATAAAGCTGTTGGGAGGATTAAATGCAATGATGCAGGTGGAATGTCTGCCGCATGCTAGACTGCGGCTAAACGTTGGTTGCTTCTCTGAGAGCCCATGTGAGTTAATGGGGTTTCTGGCCCATCAGCCTGGAAGCTCCCAAGGCCAAGAACTAGATCATCCCCACAGAAAGAACATGGTTCCTGGCATGACCAGATGCCCCATAAATGTTGGCTGAATATGACTGGGCCTTCCTTGGGAGAGTTAACCCTATGAAGGCCGGACAGCATCTGCCCTGACTTCTCTGACAGCGCAGAGTGGAATGGAGAGTAAGTCACCCCATCCGCAATGCAGAAGAGGGAGGCCCATGGGAGATAGGCTATAATAGGAGGTACCCTTCTGTGCAGTGACCCCTGTGACACCAAGAACCGATTCTTATCCCAGCTTTCCCCCCAGCCCAAAGGCTCTTTCTGTAAAAGCAGCTGAGTGATATTCTGAGCTGGCCACTAAGGATGGGCCTAGAAGCTCAGCGCAGTCACCTCTTCCCAGGGCCTCCACATATAGCTCCATACTGGGCAGGGCTGCGGATGTACAAGGAGCTAATGGGGCCTCATTCTCACTGAAGTTGCAGCTGTTCTCAGCTCTTTCCCCACCACCCGTCAGGAAGCAACTCAGAAACATAATTGAGCAGCTGTGGCTGTAAAAAGAACCTGTTTCAGAACAACGTGCTGCATCCAGCAAGGATGTGCCGCAGTGCGGATGGCGGGACAGTGAGCACACGTGATGGGGAGCTTGGGGAGTCTGCTCGGCTCACTCCAGGCTGTCCGGACTGCTGTCTGTCCCCTTCCCTGCCCGTGTGTCAGGATCAGGACTCACTGTACCCTCTGGTCTGGCTCCTGCTGACCTGGGTCCCCACACTCGGAGCCTGCGTGTGAGGTGGTCTCTCGATTCCTTTGCAGAGGCCCTAAGTGAGGTGCTCAGCTCCAAGGATACCATCTGCTCCCCACCCCCTGCTTTTCCTCTCTGCTCCTGAGCAACTGCCCATCAGAAGCCACATTTGAATCAGGACCTGCCAACAGAGTTTTCATCCATCCTCCGGCTCCCTGTTGTCTGGATCCACTCACTGCGGGTTTCGCTGCGAGCTTAGCCAGGTCTGACCAAACTATTCTTGCACATGTGTTGTTTTGGAGGATTAGCACAGAATCCAACACATTTCCCTTGGATTCCTCTTCCAAGCCAACAGAGAAAGAGCTATTTCCAAAAAATAACACATTATTAACCAATGAATAAGAGCCAAGAAAACAATGTAGCCAACATATTTATTCCAAACAGCTTGTTTAGAATGCAAATTGCAAATATATCTAATTCTACCAGGCTCTTTGGGGAACCAAGCTGAAGACTTCTTATAGCCAGCAGAGCTAAGAAAGTCACCTAAGTGGTTCAGATCCTGCCCACCAGCAGGGCCTGACCAACACAGAGCTGTCCTGGGTTTTCCTAGGTCAGAACTTGCTCCATGCCTAAGGGCTTGCTCTCAGAGCTCTGCTACCTCTCACACCGCCCACTTGAGAGCAACACTCCTTCACCCTACATTCTGCCTTTGCGTTGAGAGCGGCCATTGGCCCTGGTCATCAGCGCCATCCAAGAAGCTTCCCTCTAAACAAAGGCAGTTTCTGCATGAGAAGAGAAGACCAAATGCCACTGTGACAGCCTCCATTAACATATGTCATAACTGGCCCTCCAGCATACGAAGGTCCAAACCAATTTGATTTATGAAAACTAAGCAAACTTTCCAGTAGGTTTGGCACGTCCACAGCATTGGAGAAAAGCCTTAATTATACTGCTTCTGCTCATTAAATAGATAAGATCTCAGCAGAAACAAGCTATGTTTTGTCTTCAGAAAAAAAAGAAAACCCATCTGGCTCCACATTTTCTAGTAGTCGTCAATAGCCTGAGGCTGTATGAAATGCCCCAAATTTTCATCTTCCCAGGTCTGGGGGTGGAACGAGACACTGGCACAAGAGCTCCAGGGCTGGCAGCACAGTGATGATAGTGATGTATTGGAGCATGCCTGTCTCTACAGGGCCCCAGAGCCAGACATTGCACATGGACTAGATGAGACACCAAAGCAAACAAAACAAAACAAAAAAAATAGCCCTGGAGTTTATCACAGAAATGCCTCCTGTTGGACAAGCAATGGAAAGAGATTCATATTGACCCCTCTCCCAGACCAGTAGGGACCAATTCTCTCTGGGCGCAGGCCTCTGAGTGCCCTTCGGCCTCCCAAGGAGGTCATCACTGCCACCCACTAGAAAGAGGCAGTTGGTATTAATGAGAACCTACTGTGTGGGCAATAGAGCTCCAACACGCAATGGGAGCCCATCGTTATTGTTCAAATGAGAGTCCCCTGGAGAAAATATTGATTTCTACTGAATTGCCAGTACAGCATAAGTCACTTAAGTCCTTCCCCTCACACTCAGGACTCAGAGGAGGAACAAACTTACAAGAGTTTTTGTACCAAGTATCCTCAGATATTGGACATCTCCTCCTCCCTTCCTCTCCCTCCCTCTCTCCCCCTCTCCCTCCCTCCCTCCCTCCCCTCTCCCTCCCCCCCCCATTATTCCTTTAGGGATTTCATTCATCCAAAGGTTTTAAATATCTTCTAAAATCTATTTCTACATTTATATATCCATGAAAGGCCTCTTCCACAAACCCTAGATTTTAAATCCAATTGCTAACAGCTCAAACTTAACATGTCCCAAACCAAGCTTCTGATTAATTTTGTATATTGACCAGTGATGTTGCTAGATTCTTCTATTAATCCTATTATTTTTTTCTATAAGTTCTTCAGGGTTTTCTCCATATAAGATCATGTTGCCTGTGAATAAAGATAGTTCTATTTTTTCTGATTTCTATGTAATTAATTTCTTTTTCTTGCTTTATCTTACTGGTTATAATCTACAATGCAATGTTAAATAGAAATGGTGAGAATGGACATACCTTCCTTGCTCCTGATCTTAATGGAAAATATCAGTCTTTAATGATTAAGTATAATGTTAGCTGTAGGTTTTCCATAGATGCCCTGTATTAGGTAGAGAAACTTCTCTTCAAGTCCTAGTTTTCTGAGAATTTTGATACGAATGGGTATTGAATTTTTGTCAGATGATTTTCCTGCATTTGCTGAAATGATCATATGGTTTCTTTTTTGTTGTTCTAACATAGTGAGTTGTAATGATTAATATTTAAATGGCAAACCAAGCTTATATTCTGGAGATAAATCCCAATGGGTCATAATGTTTAATACTTTTTATATATTTCTAAATTCAATTTCCTTACATTTTGTTAAGGATTCTTTTTATGTTTGTCTACGTTCAGAGAGATATTGGTCTTTAGTTTCCTCTGTTATAATATTTCTGTCAGGTTTTACTATCAGACTGAAGTTTTGGGGTTTTGTTTTCTTTTTCATTTGTTTTGAGCAGCTTGACTATGATGTGCCTTGGTATGGGGATTTTAAAATACATCCCGGTTGGCATTTGCTGATCTTGGGTTTGGGGTTGATGTTTTCCAACAAATTTGGGAACTTTTAAACCACTATTTCTTAAAGTATTTTTCTGCCTCCTTCTCTCGCTCTGTCTCTTATCCTTCAAGCCCTCCAATTACTCACATATTAGACTGCTTGCTTTTGTACCATAGATAGATGAGTCTCTGTTCAATTTTTACACTCTTTCTTTTCTATGTTCTTCAGACTGAAACATTCCCATTGATCACTCTTCCAATTCATTGATCCTTCTTCTGTAGTCTCCAATCTTTTGTTAATCTTATGCAAGGAGTTTTTCATTTTAAATATTTTGCTTTTCCATTTTAAATTTTCATTTGATTTGTTTTTATAGTTTTTATCTGTTTAGTCATTAAGTCCATCTTTTCCTTTAAGTTACTGGAAATATTTGTAATAGCAGTTTTTAAATCCCTGTCTACTAATTACAATATCTGAGTTGTCTAGTAGTTTATATGTATGGATGTATTTATTTATTTATTGTGAGTAACAGTCACATTTTCCTGCTTCTTAGTATGTCTAGTAATCATTGATGGTTCCTCTTGATCCTGTTGAGTTTGATTTTATTCTTTGTTAGAGCTACTCCAGTTTTGTTTTTGTTGTTTTTTTCCTTAGTCTCAGGGTATAGGACTTACTCTAGAGCATGGTACTATTCGTAAGATGTGATCTTTCTAGCATATTAACTGAATGTTTGAGATGCTCATTGAGTTCTCTTCATTTGACTATAATCCATCTTTCAGCTCTTTGAGACCTCTTACATTTTCATTCCGCTCTCATACTCTGAGCAGCCACTCTCTGTCAGGCTTTGTGGAGTCTCGACCTACACATAAATACCCCAGCCCTCAGCCAAGATCCACTAGGACTCCATTTAAATTTCTGAACAGTTTTCTCCTAATACTTCACCCCACAGCATCTCCAAACTCTGACTTCTGCCTCATTTCTCCATTTTTATTTGCTATGTTTTATTTAAAAAAAAAAAAACTGGTGGTGGGATTTGTGGTTCATAAAGCTTTCTGAACAACATGTAAGAGCTGTGAGACTGGAAGTTTTTATTGTCTGGCATCTCCCTAGCTGTGCTGTAGCCCTTAATGCCCCAAAGTAACTTTCTTCTGGACCTTAGGACCATTATAAAAACAAAGTTGGTAGTTAACAGCCCTGGCCTTGCCAAGTAACTTTTGCCTGAAGGAACATATTGAATGGGCTTTTTATACCTATTGGTACCTGGACACCATTTTTTGGACCCCATGTTTTCCCTGTTCTAGCTCATGGTTTGACCAGACAGCTTGGCTATGAAATGGATGCTGCTTAAGATTTTGACTTTCCGTCAATCCAGTTTAAAATTTATGTTGTCTAATCCTTTTTGTTAAAAGAAGTGGGTAGATTGAGAAGAGGATGAGAGCAGAAATTTGAACGAAATTGGAGTCATTTAGGTTTAAGGCTGTGTTTTGTGTTTTGGGGAACATGATACCTCATCATTGACTTTCTTGACAAGATGCAGAGGAAAGGCCCACAGGGTACTTACATAGAGTTGAAACAAGGTGTTTCATGATTCATATAAACATAATGATGTGTGCAGATTATGGTATTTTGTTAACTCTATGGCCATTTGGTCGTAAGACATTATTATTTTTGGAAGTTCAATTAAACTGTGACATGATACTTATCAATAACCATGTGAGACACATACACTCAGTCACATCATCACTGCTCTAAAATTTCTTTCATCCTATCTCTGGAGATTTCGTATTTCTCTTGCCTTTAGTAGCATGACGTAGCAACTGATACACAATTTCTTGCACACAACTCAGGGACAAAATGAGCACAGCTTTATCTAGTTGGAGCTAACATCCTTTCTTAGGTCTTATAAAGCCTTGTTCCTCAATGTGTGGGCTGGACCTGCAGCACTGACATCACCTGGGTGCCGGTTACAGATGAAGACACTCAGGTGCCCCTTCGGCCCCCACTCCCCGCCCCCCCGCCCCCAAATATTTTTAACAAGATTCCCAGGTGGTTTCTTTGCACATTAAAGTTCAAGCAGCATTTTCATAAAGTACTTGGTTATGGTTTTGCAAGAAAACATGAAGTTTGGGTCATTTCTCCAGTGTCAAATATTTGTTTCACTAGTAACTTTTATAAACCTCTGCTCTTTTTTGCTGCTGCTTCAATACCAAAGTATAGTGTAATTTTTTAAAAAAACATTATAAATGTCAATTAGACTTGACATGTGTAGCACCAAAATACATACAACTTTATAATTCCATTGCAGTGAACATATGCACAGCTAAGACCAAGACACATGCATAGATAATGCCAACTGTGTCATAGCTGCTCCCCAGCTGACAGTAACTGTGAAATGCCATTAATTTCATAGATTTTAAAATGAGGAAAATAAGGGGGACAATACATCCTAAAATTGGTGAAGGAGAATACATAATGAAAAATATACTCATTCTCGATCTAGATTTGGGCTTTTTCTGGCACCAGGAATCGAGGCACTTAGTTACAACAACAACAACAAATACAGTTCAAACAGCCAGTGCCTGGTCTATGCAGCCTGCCTGGTCAGTGGACAGCCTCCAGCTGGCTCCCTAAACACAGACAGGAGACTGAGGATGCCCTCTAACCAAGAACAGGGATCAAGCCCGCTAACCCACTTTGCACCCAGGCAAAGTCTGTGCTGCTCGTGAAAGAAACTTGCTTTGCTTTGCTGCCTGCTAGAATAGAGTTTTAGCACTCTTGCGTCTCTCCTGGTGAAAAAACACATTTGCCAAAGAAGACTTCTCCTGTGTTACATAACATTACTATACTCCTCACCTTGAGTTTTAGCATGAAAAACTAGCAAGTTAGGGGCCCTGAATAAATGAAGCCCTCAACAATTTTTCATCCAATTTTCCTGGACTGGCTTCAACTTCCTTGAAGTTGGTGACATCTTGCTCTTCTTTGTATTCCTGTGTATTGGTAAGTGTTCGTTGAACATTCCTTTCCAGGAAGTGCTAGGAGAGGAGGAGGGGAGGGAAGAGGACAGGGAGAGAGAATGAACTAGTTAATCTAATCTGGGCTCCCCGCAGTGTCCAGCTCGTGACACAGCTTCCACTCCTGGTTCAACTCCACCAGGAGGATATGGTCTCACTGTGTGAAATTTCAGAACCAGCACGTGATAGAATTTTTGTTTGTTGGTTATTTGTATTGACCACATCGATGATAAATTGTAAACTCTGAAGGTCAGAGACACAACTCCAAATCCAAATGGCTATTAAACAAATGCCAGTCATTGCATTAGTTAACAGGAGCTGGCTTTTAAAGGTCATCTTTTATATTTCCACTCTACTCCTAATAGATGCTCAGATTTCCTCCCTATCTGTACTTAGGCAGTACTAAGTTGGAAAATTCTGCCTGAGTCCCGTGGGAAGCAGACCACACTTGAGCAGAGACACAGAACATGGCCTGGCGTGGCCAGCAGCAGCCCACATGTTTCCTGGTGTGTGAATATGGTATTGCTCAATGTCGGGGGTAATAGAAGTTGAAATTGGCACCAGAGTCCAACATCTAAAGACTTTGGCTACTGTGTGTGCAGTTGCTACAGAGCATGTTTCTAATACAAGAACTATAGGCTTGTTCTATTCCACATGCTGAACTACTGATCAAGATTAACAAGGGTGCTGTTAAATCTGCTGCCTGTCACCGAAATAGGGGCAGATTCCTGCAGACATGTGTGTAACAGAAGCTGCCCAGAGCTCCTTGGGGAAAGCACTCTCTGCTCTCAGAAGTCAGGGACACTAATTGGTCCCTTTCCATAGCACAGACACCAGAGACACAAACCAAAAGTATTGCAGCAATTTACAGATGATTGCCAGTGAGGCTTAAAAGTTCATGTCATCTTCTTTGACCATCCAGTCGAAAGTGACCTTTCCACAACTGAAGACCCCAGAGCACATCCTCCGCCCCTCTCTCATAGAGCAAAGCTCTTGAGAGTCTTGGATGACTTGTCTCCCTCCTTTACTGAACAGCAAGCCCCTTGAGCACTGAGAATGTGTCTCACTCACTGTTTCCCCACAGTGCATGCACAAAGTAGATGCTTCATTGTGATTGCTGAATGAAGTTAATTAGAAACATAATGAGCTAGGTATGAAGTAACCCAGATGTGGGCAGTCTGGAGGTCAGTAGAAGATTATTAGCCAAGACCGGTAAATAATAAATTTCTTACTAGAATCATTCACCTCTAATCCTAAAGTTCCTCTTATTCCTTAAATATCTGTGGAAATAGGAAGCAGAAATGGGAATTGGGGGGTGAGAGGAGAAGTACTTGTTAATATGAAAGTATGACAGATTCTGGTTTGATATAATTTTCTAACGTTGGCTTAGGGATGAGCTTGTTTTGGTCCTCAAAGGGGCATGAATCTAACAGGCCCAAGCCAGAAGGAAAGGTGAGTAGAAAGGACCACACCGAGGAGTAGTGAGTATGTCACTAGAGGTGTCCCATAAAAGGCAGTGGTGTGAGGATCTGGCTCACATTTTCTTGGAGAGCAGCTATGACTATCTCTTCCCAGCTCTGCCATTCATGGATGTCGTGTTGATAACTTGAAGCCAGACGTGGTGGGGCTGTTTATACTGTGGAAACTGACAAACTACAAATCAAGACTTTTTTACTTTCTCCAGAGAGCCACTTGTTCAACATTTACCAGCACACCACTAATTAAAGGTTAAATGGCCAGTATTAAGGAACAAGATCCTTCACTGAAACATTGCTTGGTAAGATAACCTTTAAGGCCCCTCTTGGGCCAAGATTTTAAAGCATCTCTTGTCCCACCTGGAAGGAAGGGCCCCATGCCTGGGACTGTGGTCATTGTTGGCATCACCACCATGGTCCCAGGGATGGTTACCCCACCCATATGAATTATTTTATGGACTTAGCTCCAGGTCTGGGTCCCCAGCACCAGTGCTACCATTATGACCAGACCCCGGCTCAACAAATGCAGTTCCAGCACTTGGCAGGCAATCCCTCAGAGCCCTGAGCTGGCAGATTTCTTCGGATAGTTTCCTGATCTGTGGCACAAGAGCTTTGCCCGACTTCCCTGCAGCTGCAGGGCAAACCTGGATTCCACATCAGTAACTGGAGTTTTCTTGCAGACAGTGCGTGCCTCTCAGGCCAGCCACAGGGATCCCAGTCCCATGTGCATCAGAGGCACATGGGCCTACCGGGGGAAGGATGGGTACTGGAGTCATGGTGGCACAGGCAGAGGCAATTAGCAGTTGTCACAAAACAAAGCTGCAGCAACAGCAGCACTGGCTGCCTGGGGGGACACTGGGCTTCCTCCCATGAATGAAGACTTCATCTGGCTCCAGTTTTCTTGGTCTTTAGAGCCTCGACCAGCCTGGAGAAATGACTATCTCCCACGCAGTCATGGCCACCTACTTTCTCCATTCCATGGGGCACAGCTCAGGCCTGCATGCAGTATATTCTCAAAAAGTATCTACCAAGTGAGCAAACAAACAATGCAATGACTCTGTCTTGGGCCTCTCAGATTTCACCACCTTTTGAGGGCCCAAACAAGTCCACCTCCTCCAGAAGGCCTTTCTGAACCCAGGTGTCAAGCATGTCATCAATCCAGGGCACCACTGAACCCCAAATCACTCCTTTTCCCTCTCAAAAATCATCTAATGCCATTCAGCCTGTCATGACTCTCTCTTTGGGCTTGTCCCATTTCTCTAGGGAAATGATGAGCTCCCTGAGGGCAGGACTCAGGACCTGTGGTCCCATGAGGACTGGTCCCCAGCAGGGACTTCCATGCACTGGATCACAGCTCAGCTTTAGAAGACACTTTCCCATCCCTCCTGGATTGCTTACCATAGCTTGTTTTGGATGCGGGGCCTGTTCTTTGCCTTTGGCGGGGCATAGTAGGCTGCAGGAGGGACCCTGTGCCAGCACTGCTTCCCTACCCGGTAACAGAAAAGGTGGCCATGCCCACAGTGAGGAAGCGGCACAGCCCACAGGCCAAGTGCACACGGCACCCACACGTCATCCAGGTGAGGCTGGAGCTGGCCCTGCCTTGTCTCACCTTGTTCTTGGAGAGCAAATTGACCTGTAAAAGATAGAGCCATGGGCAAGATACCTCCACAGAACAGCAGCAGAAAAGAACAGAAATCACTGGGCCTTGGCCTTCCCCAGTTCTAACACTCTCAGAAAACAGAGCCATCTCTGGGAGGAATGTGTGTACTCTTCCTGCTACTGACAAAATTCAGAAGTCATGTGGGGAATATGCTAGCCATTTGCCAATTTAGGATTTAAACTAAGTATTAAATTTTTTTTAGCACTCACATAATGTTTACACAGATTCTAAAACTGAGGAAACAAGATATTTGCCACTTCATTGTAGCAAAAAGAGGAAAATCTCTCTCAATCTCTCTTTCTTTCTCCATTAGAGTAAAAATCTAAGTTCAGAAGAATTAGTTTTTATTCCAATTCCAAACTTGGTACCAAATGAAGGGTTGTTTTTAGATCATCCTCACATCTACATGCCTATCTTAGTTTGCTCAGGCTGCCATGACAAAATATCGTAGACTGTGAGGCTTAAACAATAGAAATTTATTTCCTCATAATCATGGAGGCTGGAAGTCCAAGATTAGGAAGGCAGCACAGTTCCAGGAGGGCTCTCTTCCCAGTTTGCGGGTGACTACCTTCCTGCCACATGGCCTTTCCTGGTGTATGCACACGAGGCAGGAAGTTTCTCTGGTTACAAGGCCACTGTCCTATTCAGTTAGGACACCACTCTTATGATCTCATTTACCTTCATCACCTACTAAAAGCCCTACCTCCAAATACAGCCACACTGGGGTTGGGGCTTCAACACACGAATCGGGGGAAGAGGAGGAACGCCATTTGGTCCACAGCAATTTTGTGATGAATTTCCTATGCCTAAAGTACAACATCCTTCCAGCCCAGGCATCTTTTTTGTGGGAGGTGTATCTGTGATTAAACTGTGCAGCCCACTGTCTTATAAGAAATCTATAAAAATAATCTCCATCCACAGTCTGTCATCTTCTGTTGCTCAGATCAGCAACCCCTCCCCACCTGCAATCAACATTAAACCACAGAGATAATTGCCTGTCTGAGGGCTGCATCCTCCCATGTAACCTGAAGCCATTGCCATTTGTCACAACAGATCACTTCTTGAACTCTGACAGCCAGCCCTGGAAGCAGGAAGAATGCTCATTTTCCTCACCCTGCCATAGCTTCAGAAAGAACTTGGCTCAAAATAGATGCTATTGAAGCGGGAGACACAAAATAGATGCTATTGAAGCGGGAGGTACGCAGCCCATCAATACCTCACCTCCGCCTCTCCTCCCATCCCATCCCACTTACTGAAAGAGCCGCTGCTGGAGGCTTTGTAATTCAAAACCATTAAGTATTCATGGGACTGGCACCCACAAAGAGAAAATGAATTGGATCGCTCTCTTTCAAATTAGTATAATGACATTATCTGGGAAATGATGATAAAAAGGAGTTCAAAACGTTGGTTTGAATTTTCTTCCCACTGTTCTGCTGCTCTGTTTTGCACAAGGTTTTCCTCCCAGTGGTTGGTTTGGAGACCCTGTGTTTAGTGGCATGTTTCCAAGAACAAGAGAGGCCAGGGTCCATCCCTGACTTTGTCCACCCATTCTGTTTTCTAGCCGGAAGCAAAGATTTTCCTTCTCCTGCATTTCATAATCAATCCCTGAGCTCTCTAAAGTTTACCTACTAGATAGTTCTAGAATGTGCCTCTCATCTGGGTTCCGTCTACCCCTTCTCTGGTCCAGGCTACCATGTCTCCTTCCACCTGGGTAAACACACCTGCTCCAGGCTCCCTTCTGAAATCTACCCTCCACATGGAAGCCTGAGTCAGACTTCTAAGACCACAGACTTCCTTGCCACTCCCCCATGACACCTTCCAGTGGCTCCATGTGGCCCTCAGGACAAAGCCTACACATTGCAGCAGAGCAGACAAGGCCTTCTATGGCTGACCACCCTGCTAACTTACAATGTCACATGGACCAGGCCTCCAGAGGATGCAGGAAAAGATGCACAAGCCGCCTGAGTTGTCACCCTGAGGTTAGCCTCACACACCTCTTTAATCGTACTCTAGAGAGGCCAAGAATCACACAGGTAGAGGGGATGTGTAGAGACATGCATAGGCCCTTGTCTCTAGGCACTTAAATCATAGCAGAGGGAGGGCTGACATGTCTCAAAGACCTCTCCTCCCCTGGGCTTCACTTGAAAGGATTCCTCTGCCAAACAGTGTTGTAGATAAAGAGCAAAAATACCCCATGGGAAGTTATGCCCATTGAAATTCACACTAATGATGGGATTGAGAAACTTTAAATCATGTGGCTGTCTTCCACATGGGGATAAACTGCAAAGCCACCTCTTCGAACAATGTTTTAAATGAATCATCCCCAAAACAGATTCTCCTTTCCAGAGTAGCCTCATTCCATTCATCTGTGATTACAGTTGTCATTTCACACAACACGAGAATGACTTTGACAGTTATGCTGATCCGGGAAGTGGAAAGGGGACAAGTTGAGCAGGACAGATTAGTTATGGAAAATTAGGCATTTGCTGGGTCACCCTGGAGCTTTCAGCTTTGAATTTGGCCTCCTGGAGCATTAAGTAGGCCTGAAATCTTTCTAAAATGAGAACCATTATAGTGCCAGTTGCACAGAGCAATTCTTGAGCTGTCAAACAGATAGGAACCGTGTGGAGATTAAAGGCTGCAAACCTCCCAAAAGCACAAGTCACAGCTCCACTGCCATATCTAAGACAAGAAAGTCAGAACGTAAACTAGGCCCTTTGTGCCCACTTCCCAGGAAGCTTATCAGTCCCCTGAAGGAAGCCCACCATGAGGAATGCACAGCCCGCTGATACCTGGCATGAGGAAGCCCCACTTGCAGTCTGTTTCCCTCCTTCATCTTCCATTCTCTATTCTCCTAACCAAACTATGCCCAAAAAGCTGCCCGGAGACCACCACACTCAGCACAGCAGGCTGTGACCATCACAAAGCGAGCCACAAACTGTCTCTCTCCAAATGAAAAATGAACATGCCTCTAACCAGAGGCTTCCTGCTGGAAGCTCAGGAACTACAGGAGAAGGTAAGGGCGCGGAGCCCGGGCACCCCCACGTCTTCTGTCCTGGCCTGCCTTCCATGGGTGAATGGTGCGACAGGGTGATGAAGGTCCTGCTGGCTGTGAGCCAGACCCAGCTCGCAGGGCCTGGGCACTGGGATGCAGGCATCGGGGTGCTGCTCACCCTGGCAGTCCTCGCCTCTTACTTACCCTTCCATCCTCAGCCCCAGAAGGGAGAGAGAGAAATTAATTTCTAAAATTCCATGTGTTGGCTCCATCCTAAGATCTTCAGCCCTGCTCAAGTCAAGGCTGTACCCAGTCTTTGCTGGAGTCTCGGTTTCCTCCTCCCATGAGGATGAGCATAACTATGGCCATTTTCTCCAAGCCTCCTTCAGGGGCTGGATGCTCAACTCTCTGAGATCAGGAGACAGGGCAGCAGAGAAAAGCCTTCACAGAGACCTCCCAGGACTCCAACGACACAGGAGGAAGCTAGCCAAGCCTGCCTCTGTCCAAGGGAACTGGCTGGGCACAGGAGCACCCTCCGTCCCAGACAGGCTCCACATCAGGGAAACATCACTGATGGCCTAACTCCCCAGAACACTCAGCCACCTGTCACATTCTACCTGAGTCATTCCCTCCCCAGAACGCTCAGCCACCTGCAACATTCTACCTGAGTCATTCATTCCTCTCCATGGTGGAAGTGGAGAGGATCACCCACTGGGTTCCCAGCAGGGTCGTGTGAGTGGCTTGAGCAGATCATGGCTCTCTAGGGTCGTAGCACCTGTGGCAGTCACCGCTAGCACCTTGCCCATTTCCCCTCAACCCATCATTCTTGTGTCCAACTGCTTTTAGCAAGCTACTGAAAGTCTTTGCCCTACAGTTTTCTCTGGCACAAAGCAGGCCAGAAGTGCTAGGTGTTAACACCCTGCCCCTGGGAGCAGCCCTCCACCCACGATGGATCTGAGCTCACTCTACATTGTCCCCCTGAGTTCCCGGGTCTAGTGCATCCTCAGCTGCCCATGGAGTGAGACCGCCAAATAACACACTTTTATTGGCTCCTTCCTTCTGTCTCTTATTTTCTCAGCCTCCAATATCTCTCTATATTAGAAACCAGGCCCATGGAGCTCCAAAGCCCAAAATCTTTCCACAACACCAGGCTGACAAGCACCTGCAACCCCTGTGTCCCTGGTCACCCTCAGAGGCAGCGGGTGAAGCAGGCACTGTGGGGTCCCGTCCTCAGAGCCCACACTGACCTCTGAGGCAGTCCTTGTGCACAGGTGCGACATTCTTGGCGTTCCATGCCTGTTTTCTACATTCAGATTCCAGCCCAGGTGTTTGGCTGTACATCCAAAGTCCAGGAGGTTTCTTTCCTTCTTTGTTTCTCTAAGCTGGGCTGATGAAAAAGAAAAAGAAGAAAAGCTCTAGTGGCCGAGCTCTGGCACATGTGCCCCTCCAGGTCCGTTCCAGCCCCAAATTTCTATGAAATGGTCCGCAGCAGCCCAAGGCAGAATTGGAAATAGAATGAAATTTCTTCCCCTTAAAAAGTCACAGTTTAATGGCTGTTCTAATTGTTGGGGACTTTATGAAAAGAGACCACAGCCTAATTTTGGAAAATTAACCTACCACCAGCTGCAGCTTCCTGGCCCCAGTGCTGCGGACATATATCCTTGTCTTCACACGTATGCTCATCTGGTTGCGGCATGGCCTCAGGGGGCCGAGGCATGCAAGATGAAATCCCACAAATCTCCATTATTAAATCCATGATATATTTCAAATCCCACCCTCCATCCTGGTAACGACACCACTGACATCCCTCCAGAGTAGGAGGGAGGGAGGTGGGTGGGAACAAGAGAGAGAGAGTCCCCTTTTGTTTGTCCTATATCCATCAGCCTCCTTCCTGTCATGTTCCTGGGTACCTGCAGGGGTGTCCACCCTCTGAGATAGATGTCCTCAGGCAACCTTCTGAGCGCCAAGGGGAGGACTGACGTAGTCCCTGACTGATGTCAATCTGCCCAACTTGCCCTCCCTTTGGTCCCCCATATCCTTGGACTAGTCCAGACCTGCTGGGATGATCTCCCCAGAAGACCCCTGGGGCCCAACCTGGTCTTATTCCTCTTCTGTTCTCCTCCACTCCAAGAACGTGCCTTTGTCTCTCTTCCCAAGCAGATATATGGAAAGCAGCCTAAATCCCAAGTGGGGTTTATCAGAGGACAGCCCAGCCCCAAACAGGGACCTTCATTCTGCACTTGCCTAAACCCTCCTAGGGATTGTCCCCAGGCTCCTTGGAGTGTGGATAGGCCCCTTCTGTAGTAGTAGTGACTCCACGGAAAGGGTTTGGGAGTCTATACTAAGGCACAATGGGAATTTGGGGCTTAGCAGTTATTCAAAGAAACAGGAAGCCTTAGACTCCACCTCAAACCTCTGAAAGCCTGTCATGAGTCACATCCTACATTCAACTCCCCAGATCCTACCCATTCCTCAAAACTCAGCCAAATGCCACCTGCTCCAGAAAGCCCTTCCTGATTCCCTGTGCCAAAGGAGGCTTCCCTTTCCGCACCTTCCACACCTCTCTGAGCCTCTCTCCTCAGTGGTGCCACGTCACCCCCCTTGTGTGCATGCCCCAGCCGTCTCAGGATGTGGCAGGGTTGGGGCAGGCAGGCCTTGTCTCCCTCATCTCAGGCCCTAGTCCCCCTCATCTCAGGCCCTAGTCCACACTCCCAACATAAGCACAGTCTCCTTGTTGAGAAGAGGTGCTCATCGCATGTTAAAGGAGGGAGGTGGGTTCAGGGATAACTATTCAGGCCCAGGAGTGACAATGGGAGGGTGTTTACTCATCCTCTCCCCCTGTGACATGAGCACCCATATACACTGTGTGTGTGCAACACAGCAGTAACAGAACGAGGTGGGCCGCCACTCTGCCCGGACCACGCCAGCTCCCTCGGCACATGTCCACTCCTCAGCAAATGGAGATGGGAGAAGGAAGGAAGGAAGCACATGAGAAGGAGGGAGGAAAGTCTTTGCACCAGTAAGGATCTGGTCAGAAAAACATCGCATGCTTTAACAGAAGGGTTATAATACGAGGAACAAGTTCCAAGGAGATGGGAAGGGCAGAAAGGCCAGACAGGGCAGAGGAGGCCACTTAGAGATGAGTACTCTGGGAATCTGCTGCCACTCCTGAGCTGGAAGGTCAAAGGAAAGAGGTAGCACCACCAGGGCCCAGGAGCCAAAGCCACCAGCCAGGAACTGGCCCACAGAGAGTAAGACCACCATAGAGACCCAAACTATGGGGGGAGAGGCAGCCATAGCCCCACCACTGCCCCAAACAGAGAGGAGGAGAAACACCCTGCTCCTTCCTTCCTCTTGCCTCCAGCTGGTGCTTCCCACTGGCCAAACGCAGCCAGACACTAAGGCAAGGGGACCTGAGAAAGGCATTCGGAGGCTGGCCTCCCCATGGGCAGGAGGAGCAGGGATGAAACGGACCTGATCACCAGGCCCAGGACTAACAATCTTCTTTCGTTTCTCCCACCATAAGCACTTCTCTCCCTCTGTGTGATCTTGGGCTCTCTTTTTTTCACAGACAGGCTCCTTTCTCCGTGTGCTCTTCCCAACCCCTGTGCCACGAGTGGAGGGGGGTGGTTACCTCTGTGAGTGTGTTCCAAGAGGACAGCCAGCCAGGCCAGGGAGGTGGCTGCGAGACCCAGTCTATCAGTTCCTGATCAGGGAGCCCTGGCAGGGCAGGCCTGGCCTGGCCAGTCCGGGATGGTGGGCAGTGCAGACGGCAGGCCTAGGGGAGCTCAGAGCTGCCGGCTCCCTCACCCCATCCCACACATTCCAGTGGGCCCACTGAGTCAACTCTCTCAGGGATATGTGGTCAACCTAGTGTCTCAAGGCTTCTTAGGATGCACAGATCTGGGCACTACCCTTTAACTCATTCTGATGAGAAGCACCAGAGTGGTTTGGTCCATGGAGGGAGGAGTTAGGAAGCCTGGTCTGCAGAAACATGCGAGTGCGCGCACACACACACACATTACATATGCTGGAATTCTCTGGACATTTTCCCAAAGCTCTCCCTAAAACTGATTCTTTCTTTCCTCTTGATAGGCCAAGGCTTTAGATTGAGGGCCCAATGTTCTAACATTAAAAAGCCACTGTTCCACAGAAACACACTCCAAAATCTGGAAGCCAGTGAGCAGTAATGCTGGGAAGAACTGACCTTGACATTTAAGTAGAGCTCTCGCGCCCATGAATGTTTATAGGACGACATGGAAGAAATCTCACTTTGCAGAGAAACAGCTGGGTGCATAAAAGCTTTGTTTATACTCAAGCATCTGCCCTAGGAATTTGACATGTTAAATAAACCCACTGCCACCCACCTCATCCAGACGTAAATCAGAGAAAGGGAAAGGGCTGGCCAGGGCAGGTAGGGCTGGCTGTGCATACCCTGACCCTGGAAGCCTCTGCCCCCACACACCCACCTTGAGGATTTCTCCATCAAGATTCAGCTTGGTTTTAGGGTCTGCCATAGAGCCTTGGGAAGCCCAAGGGGTGTCCAAACCTACAGGAGATGGGGCAGTTAGAAACTCGAAAGCCAGTGATGGCAGCTCAGCTCATATACAGGAAGTCATTCTTGGGGCCTGGGGATACACCTGAGGAGTGAGGTACTGAACCAGATGCATGCTAGAATGTGCCCACACCTGCCCTCACCAGGATGTGAAGGCTGACCCCGTGAGATCCTGAAGTCCCTTCTTATTAGTTGTCATAGCTAGCACTGGTAGGGGAGAGAGTGCAGGGAGGTTTTGCCTCCCACATTCCTGCCTCCTTTATCAATGACCTTCGTCCCTCTGTTCTATATGGGGGCACTCCCAAAAGGCCTTGAAAGCACCCTAAACCAGGGGTCCTCAAACTATGGCCCGAGGGACACATGCAGCCCACCGAGGACATTTATCCGGCCCACCGGGTATTTTTGCCGCCGCTGCCTGTCCTGCTTAGCAGCCGACTTGTCCCGGGCCCACAGTGCGCATGTGTGGAATGTGCGCCGCACTCTCCAATGGCCCTCCAACAGTCTGAGGGACAGTGAAGTGGCCCCCTGTTTAAAAAGTTTGAGGACCCCTGCCCTAAACCATCACATCCTATTGAGTCTGCTGTTAGGAGCCCAAGCCCAAGAGCAAAACTCCCAGTGGAGATTGCAGAGGTGGGTGGCCCACGTTAGGGCTCTGCCACTCCATGTCCCAGCCCTCTGAGAGCCTCCTATTCTGCTTGGAGGGCCTTGCCATGTCCCTCAGAGTCTGTGGAGAGCAGCCACATAAGGGTAGACAAGAAAGGCCTACCAGGCAGAGCCCTAGAAACAAGCTCACCGCTCAGTGGAGAATCATGACCTCCTCAGGCCATCCCGACAGCCCTGCCAGCCTCGTCTCTGCCCTCCCCATCGCACAGCCCTCATCTGGTGGATCTCAGGGCCCCTCAATCTTCCTGGCACACGGCTGGGACTCTCTCATATGTGCAGCCTCTGTGCCCGGGGTCTTCAAACTTTAAACAGGGGGCCAGTTCACTGTCCCTCAGACTGTTGGAAGGCCATTGGAGAGTGCAGCGCACATTCCACACATGCGCACTGTGGGCCCGGGAAGAGTCGGCTGCTAAGCAGGATAGGCAGCAGTGGCAAAAATACCCAGTGGGCGGGATAAATGTCCTCAGCAGGCCACACGTGGCCCTTGGGCTGTAGTTTGAGGGCCTCCACTCTGTGCCTTCGTCCTTGCCTCTCCTCCTCCTGTGGGGCTCTTCCCCACCTGGAAGGCACTTACCTTCAGGAACCAGGTCAACCATCACTTCTCCTGTGAGGCCTTCCCCTCCCAGGGCCCTGCCCTTGCCCAATTTGGGGTCATGCCTCCTTCCTCTGACCCCACAGCTGCTACAGACCTTGTCTTGAATAAAGGACAGTGAAGACCTTTGAGCACATGGCTCATCTTCCCCAGTGGACAGAGAGCCCCACAAAGATAGGGATCAGGATATGTCACCAGCCCAGGGCCAGGCACACTTTAATTCCACAACTTGGTTCACACAAAGAGAAGCCACATCACTAAATCTTATGAGCAAGGTTTTGTCACCACACATCTGACCTGTTGGCCATAGACAAAAAAGGGCAGAAATCTCCTCCATCATCTGATCCAGCCAAGAAAATTCCAAGTCAGACACACCAGCCATAAACACACACTGTCTTTTCCAGGTATCTACATACTCAAACAAACACCAAGCTGGAAACTTTTGATAAAGCTTCATCTGGAATGTAAAGGATTCCCTACCTCACCACTGCTTGTTTAAAGAAACCCATAGAAATGGATGAATTAGGGAGGCACATTCACATACAGGAGACTGGCGCAGAAATTCAGTTTCCCTGGAATAGCATCTCCCAAGTGGTCATTCCCATACCACTATCGCAGTTTCTATTTAACACCTGTGCTATTATTTATATTTTTCTTCATATTAACATTAAACTACCTCTGTTTCACTTAAACTGGGTTCTACTCATTCAGTGCATTTTATTTTCCTTGACACCCACTAAACCAATCACAAAACGATTAACATTTCTAGAGGTCTGTATATAACCTAGACTGTTTGTCTCCCCATCAGGTCCTGCGTGTCCCACTTGGGGGTGGTCCGGTTTGCTCTGCCTGCCACTTGATGCTGGGACTGAAATGTCACCACTCTGCTCCACTCTATCAGGGACCTGCATGCTTGCCTCCTGGGCTCCTGAAATGTCACCACTCTGCTCCACTCTATCAGGGACCTGCATGCTTGCCTCCTGGGCTCCCAGGAAGACTAAGCCACCCTGCCCAGGGACTGCCCAGGGACACCCCAGGGTCAGCTAAGGAGGTAGCTGGGAGTGGAAGACAGAAAGGCAAAGCCAGGCTTTGTGCTCATTTCGGGGCACCCTTTCTCACAGACATCCAAGAGCTGCAGCTCTGTTACAGGGGGGGCTGCAGAGACCTGCCATCCCTTCATGGGATGCCGGGGGACAGAGGCCACAGCAGCAGTAGGAACAATAACGACAGCCTGCCTTCCTGGAAACTGTGTGGCACACTTGCCAGGCACACTTTGTACAGCACCTGCACCACACACAGTCGAGTGACAGCTAACCTTCCCTGAGGCTGGGGGAGAACAGAAAGGCCATGATCATGACAACTGTGATTTACTGGGCACCCCCTCTGTGGAAAGCTGGGGTAAATACATGCATACATTTACTTACTTAAGCCTCATGCGGCCTCTCAGGGTACTTACTACCAAGGGGAACTTGTGTATAGAAAGGGGCTTGAAGTTCAGACTATTGCAGTGAAGGGAAAGCCCCCCGTCACCAGGCTCCTTCATGTTTGAACAGTGGGAGGTGGCGACACCCAGCCTACCCACCTCCAACACCTGTAGGCCTTCTGTTGCATTTCCAAACCTAAGACTGGCCTTCCCAGACATGATGGTGGCCTCAGGCAGACACTGTTGCCATTTGGGATGGCCAAGAGAGACCGCACTCTCTCCCAGGCCTTGAGCACCATGCCAACAGGGAGACACCTGCCTACAGAATCCCCAGCAGCTGTTCCAAGCCTATGAGCAGCCAGGCTCCTGGGACAGGCACAGCACTGAGTTGGGGAGTTAAGGGGAGAGAAAGCTTAGCCAGGGGACTGCATCCACAACCTCAGCACTTCCCAAGAGCAAACTCTCTACATTAATACAAGTCTTTTCCTTTCAAAGCAACAGAACCAAGAAGAGCTGTTCACACATCACACCTCTTTGCTAGAGCATCACATTTAGAGGTGGCTTTAATACCACACAGTGGGCGCCTTGAGAGGCAGGTTCCATTCGTGCCTGATCCAGGGAGTCTGCATGAGCAGTGCCTGGGAAAAGGTTCTGGCCTCTCTGAGCTCTGGTGCCCTGGGAGCCCCGCATACTGTGCCTGTCCATCTTTACAGCCCCCACCCCTCCTCCCAGGCAGTCCTGGCAGATCTATTCTGCTTCATTGAGTTTTCTATCAAATCCACAGCCATAGTCTTTTAGTAAAACTCATTTCAAAAATCTCTTGGCCAGTCTCTTCTATTTTTTTTTATCTTTTCTAACATTTTTCTGATTACAAATATAACACATGGGTATTGCATAAAACCAAAAAATTTAAAAAGTATAAAGAACATAAAAATTTCTCAAAACTAACCATTCAGACATAAGTACCATTCACACGTTGGTATATTTTCTTTCCTTCTTTCCATCTTTTTCCTATGTCTCTGATTATTTTTAAGAAAAAAAGAGGAATCATGCTATATATAGCTTCTATCCTGGTGTTTCCACTTAATACACTGCAAGCATTTTTCTCACGTCATTTAATGACAGGATTCTTCAAAAACATGATTTCTAATGACCACAGAATACTCATCAAATGGATGGGCCATGATTTAATGAACTGTTACCATAATGTTGGACATTTCAGCTGTTTCCAATTTTTTCTATTAAAATAATGCTACAACAAATATCTGCATATGTAAGTCTGTATGTGAATCTCTGATTCTTCCTCAGGATAAATTCATAGAAGATGACTGCTTTGGCCCCCAAGTGTGGATATTTTTCAGGCTTTCAATGCAAAGCATTTCAGAAAGCTGCTTCAAAACACCCACCCATCACCTGAATATCAAAGTGCCCATTTCGCTATGTCATCAGCATCTCTGGATCTTCTAATTTTTTAAGTACTTTCTCTCTTGAAATACAAAAAATGATATATTGTTTTAATGTGCATTTTTGGGCCGGGCGCGGTGGCTCAAGCCTGTAATCCTAGCTCTCTGGGAGGCCGAGGTGGGCGGATCCTTTGAGCTCAGGAGTTCGAGACCAGCCTGAGCAAGAGCAAGACCCCATCTCTACTATAAATAGAAAGAAATTAATTGGCCAACTAATATATATAGAAAAAATTAGCCGGGCATGGTGGCACATGCCTGTAGTCCCAGCTACTTGGGAGGCTGAGGCAGCAGGATTGCTTGAGCCCAGGAGTTTGAGGTTGCTGTGAGCTAGGCTGACGCCACGGCACTCACTCTAGCCTGGGCAATAAAGTGAGACTCTGTCTAAAAATAAATAAATAAAAAAAAAAAAAAATAATGTGCATTTTTGAACGTTAGTGAAGTTTCGCATTTTTCCACACACTGATGGAACTTTTCCTTTCTTTTATGGTTTAGTCATTCATGTCCTTTGCTCTTCTTTCTATTGTGCATTCATATTTTTTTATTGAACTATAAAATATCTTATATTGAAAATATGGAAGGTAATGTAAAAATTCCTTTATGGTGTCTTCTGGCTTGTAGATGGCAATTTTAACATTTATCCTTTTTATTCATGTGGAATGTATTTTGATGTGTGGTATGTGACAACAGTTCCCACACTTCAGTGGAAATCAGATACCCTCCCTTGCATCCTGGGGTGGAATAGTTTAAGAATTGCTCCAGGGAATTCTGATGCCTGTGAAATATACTTTGAGAAACACTCATAGAGAGTAAGAACCTAATTTTGGGGGGTGGGTACTGGATGAATTGCCCAGTATATTTATTGAATAATCCTTCCTTAACAATTACAATTGTGAAATTATGAATAATAAACTATTAAATATGTTCTTGTATCTACTTGGGTATATTTGTAAGCTTTATTCTAATCCATTGATTCTTTCAATTTCTGTGTCAGAACCATCATTTTAAGATTATTAAGATCTTGAATGTACATAAATATCTAGATGTAGAAATATAACCATAACTCTTATTTTGGAACATTTTCTTGACCATTCTTGCCAACTTGTTAATTACCAGATAAACCTTGTAAAGTTTCTCCCAAAAACCCTTTTAGAATACTGCTTGATACTCTCATAAACTGAAAACATAATTTAGAGGAATTAGTGTCAAAATGACAGCTAATGTCTAATGAGCCATTCCTATGTGGCAAGAACTGCTCTAAGCACTTCACACCTATTAACACAAAACAGCCTTAAGAGGCAGATGCTATTATTATCTCCATTTTATAGATGGGAACATGAAGACTCAGAGATATTTAGTAACTTGACCAAGATCACACATCCAGTAAGTAGTAAAGCTGTCGTTTGGATGTAGGTAGTTTAACTATAGCACTCTTCCTCTTAACCTGCATGCAGCACTGTCTAACATATAGTCTTCTAACTCATGAATATGGTATGCTTTCCCATTGATTCAAATTATCTTTAATACCTTTCAGTAAACATTTCATAGTTTTTATAGTAAATATATTATATAGTAAATATATCCAACATATTTCTTATTCAGTTTATTTCTGAATAAATATTAGGTAGTTTATAATGTTAGACAATTAAAATGAGATCTTTTGCATTAAATATTTTTCCAAATGGCTATTATTGATACATAGGAAAAATATAGCATATAAAGCATTTATGTTGTCTAGACACCTTAATAAACTCTCTTATTACTCTCTTAATACTAATAATGTTTCTCCTAATGTTCTTAAGTTTTATTAGAAGGCAATTATACAGTTTTAAAATATTTATAATTTTGTTTCTTCTTTTCAGTATCTATATCTTTTGTTTCTGGCTCAATGCCTTATTTTATGGAGTGACATTAAGTAGTAGAGGTTGCAGGGGGGATTTTTTATCAAATCATTGCTGGTTTTAATGGAAATGTCTCTGTTGTTTCCCTATTTTCTACAGTGTTGGCTGTTAGTTTAGATAAATGTTCTTTATTGTGTTAAGGAAATATTCTTTGCACCATAGCATTTTTAAATTTTAACTATTTCTGATTTAAAAAAAACTTTCTAAAATGTATTATTTGGATTCTGTCTTCTTTAAACAGTAGATTTAGAATAAAAGTTACATTGAAGATTCAGAACCACTGATTGTACATCCATTACTGTAACTTTTAAGACACATGGAACTCTCCTGCTCTCCTCTTAATTCATCTCCCAACACGATTTTTCTTGCAGGTCTGCTATTTATGTGTTTTTTCTGTGTTGTTAGGCTGCCATTTCTTGTAGGTGTCAAAGTATCTGTCTTTACCTATTCCTCTATCCTTCTAGATTTTTCTAGACAAATAAATTAGAAAATTCTACCTAGTAAAGTTATGTGTAAAATTAGAATAAGCTCTGAGAAAGCAAATCCTATGTGAGTAAGTATAACGGTGTCATTACATAATAAACTTTGGACCATTTGGACTGTTCATTACGTTTCTCCTTTTATTCAGTAGTTATTAGCTCTGTTGTGGAGAGGACAGGATTCCAAGTAGCTGAGGCATTAGGCAGAAAAGAAAACATAATCATGCTTTAAGAACTTCCACAAGAGAAAGGAGTAAACCAGACAGTAAAACAGAAAACTAACTTAACTTCAGCCTCTCATTCTGCAATCGTTCAGTAGGCTTCCTATAACCTTATTGGAAGTTTTCATCCTAATATATGATGAAAGTTATTCTTATCACTGTTTTTTCTATCCAGGAAAGGGCATGGAAGGGGAGTGATAAATAGTCTATCGAGGCGAGTAAGAATTGGTTATATATATTCCACACTTATTAAATACTGATACTGCATGAGGCATAAGGCTCCATGCTAGGAACTCTGGCGGTGCAATCCTGTAAGAGAATTGGACACACACATAAACAATTATACTAAAAGGCAGCACATGTGTGAAAGCTGAGGCTGTGATTTCTCAGGCCCAAAGAAACACATTCAGTCAGTTTAGGTAGAAATGTCAGATAGGGATCATGGGCCCCATCATGTGCAGTGAGAAGAAAGGCGCAGAAATACGTCTATGCATGTGTGAATGGATGCCTGGCTCACTGCATACCCTTTCCTGGGCTCCCAGTGCTGGAGCTGGCCCCAGGCCCATGGTGGATTCCAGACCTGGCTTGTTTTCCTGGCACCTGGAAGATTCCACATACCTCCACCCCCTCTCATACCTGTCTTACTTTTGTTACCAAATGGCCTACAGATACTTACTCTAAATAAGAATACTTTTTAAAAATAATTCAGTTTTTCATTCTAAAGTAATATATGCACATGGTATAAAAAACTTCAAATAGTGAAAATAGATATGCAGTTAAAAGTGAGTCTCCCTTTCACCCAAGCCCTTAGATTCCCTTCTCAGGTATAACAATAAATTTCTGATGTATCCTCCTGGAAATATCTGCAAATGTACAAGCACATGTGAATATAGACACACCCCCTTTTATATAGATGGTAGTTATCCACCTTGTTTTTCCACCTAATCCCCTATCTTGGAGATAACCCTTAACCTGGTGGGCTCAAGCCACCTCCCAGGATCCCTACGAGGAAAATCTATAGATCACAGAGGGGAGATGACGGTGGGACTCCCTGCACATGCTCCTCTGCTGGAACACGGCTGCTCTGCAGCTCTGCACAGCTGCTCCTCATGCCCAGCTTGGCCTCGGAGATCACACGATCTAAGAAGTATCCACTTCCCTCACCCAGGTACGTTCTTCTCTAACTCAGAACTTTGTAGGTTTTCTTTGTACCATTTAATGAGGTATCCAAGTATTTTATTTGCCCATTTATTTACTGGTTCGCCACTAATCTCTTTCCATGAAACACCCACTCCATAAGGGCCAAGGCTGCAACTGTCTCGGTCTCTATCGTACTCCTGGCACCTTCCACGTGCTGTCACCCGACAGGTGCTCAGTGTATATTCGGTGAGCAAAAAGTAACGTTGTGACTTTATAAAGCCTGTTAACCTCCTGAGTGATGAGGTGACATGTAATCATGGAGGAAGAATTAACTCCAATGTACAGTTAAAAAAACAGGTTTAGGGAGGAAGCATAACTTGTCCAAGGTCACATAATGGATCAGTGGTGAAGCCAGAGTTACAAGTCAGATATTGTGACTCCAAGAGCCAAGCCCCTTCTACCTCCAGAAAATGTCAAGTGGTATTGATTGAATCTCAGCTTCCAAAACAGCAGCCCTTGTTTTCAAATAGGACGCCAGCTTGATAGATGTCCACAGGCAGAAGGCCAAGACGCCTCTCATGCTCCTTCCTCCAATTAAGTTATAAGGGTGTGTCCCGAGCCACCCCAGGAAGCAGCAAGTCCCTGAGGAACACAAACTATTCTTGCCACATTTGACAAAGATCAGGGACAATCTGCTAATTTCCTCTCAGTCTTGCATGGGGTGAGGAGGGCGGGTATGGAAGAAGGCACCTTCCACTTCCCACCCAGCCCACCAGCTTCCATCAGTACTAGCCATGGAGCAAGCTCCCCACATTACTGTGCCTCCAGCCACTACTGATTGGCGAGCTTCATGCATGCCCTGTTCCTGCACAGCCAAGACCGGAGAGGGGAGAAGACAGGTGCAGCCCTACATGGAAATCTGCCCTTCCTCAAATGGATCCAGTTTTCTGGGAACCACCACATTAACCAGCCCATTGGAAGACATTCTAGGCCAACTGTAGAGTCCTCCCTCATGGTGAGCAAAGGGCTACTGCCCTAAACAGCAGCTGCTCACCCTGACCTGAGCTGGGTAGGCTCACTCCTGATCTTCATGGCTGGTACTGGTCCCACTCTGACCATCAGCATTTGATGAACCTACAACATAATGGCAGAACTCATTAACACTCAAGCAGCAGTTCATGCCCCACTTAGTTCATGTTCTCTGTAAGCAGAAGACCATATGAGATATCTTCCAAACAAAGACTGTCTTAAGAATAAAAGGGGGCAGTCTTAATGCAAATGCCAGGATTTCAGGGCAAACCAGGCATATGTCACCCTCACTAAGGCAGCAAGTCCACTGGTCCTAATGAGACCACTTACCAAAAGACTCTCTCAAGTGCACATCTTTCATTTCCTTGCATTTATTTAAAAAAATTCCCATGCATGTTCACATCCACATAATAGTCTTGTGAACTGTGAAAAGAAGCATAATCTCCACTTTAAAAATGAAGACTCAGAGACACAATAAGGTACAGAGACTTGCCCAAGATCCCACAGACCTTAGTGACAGAAATGGAACTAGAATTCCAATCTCCTGACTTCAGTCCAGAAATAAACCAATTCTACCTTCTTCTTCCACTGTTGGCCAGTGCTGATTTATTAATACATAACTATCAAAGTAAAAATGGGCCCCTTTTGAAGTCACAAGATGAGCTTCCACTAGGAATTAAGAAATCAGTGTTTGGTAAGAAATCCTGAGCTAAGGGTATTTCCCTCTCTTTCCATAACACAAATCCCAGTGGGTTCAACTTATTTCACACAGAAGCAGGAAAACATATACACTCAGAGATGCATGTACATTCCTCTTCTAAAGGCAATCACCAACAGAATATGAACCCTACACGTTTCTGTTTGAAGCATGTCTCGTTCTAGCATGTGGTTTGGGGCATCTCTCCTCCTAGAGTAAGAATCAAGGCTGTCTTCACCCCGTGAGACTCCACCTCTGAACACAGCATCTGGCACAGCTGGTGCTCAAAGTCCGTGGGCGGATGAGCACATGCAGGACTAGGTACAGACACAGACACACGCATGCACACAGGGAAATGAGTCATCCCCTTTGACTGGAGACCAGCTACATTTACAGGTGTACTTAGAACTTGATAAGTACCTTATGGTTAAGTTTGACCTTGGATGTCCACTGTTTCCTCCATTAGTAATTCAAGGGCAACGGTATAAGAGCAAAGGAGAAGGAAAGGGACTAGAGAACATTCTGACCCAAACCAGTGAAAACGGTACATTCAGGAACTGGAGCTTGTGAGCAGCAGTAGCTTTGGAAGGCAGCTGTGGGGCATGAGAAGGACAAGACTGGCCGACTCTGGACACTGAGAGGTTCTGGGGAACAGGCCGTGTCCTCTGAGTGAGAGTTGCTGAAGGCCAGATGAGCCCAAGAGCGGTCAAGGCAGGACACAGGAAGACGAGGAAAAAACAAGAGGAACAGAAGAGAATTATGGGCTTCACCAGCAAGGAATTCTATTAATTCACTCTCTCATAAGCCATGGTGGTAATTTTATCCGTTTTATTCTTCCTCTGAACTATAAAAGCAAACCAAATTCATGTTCAAGGCAGCTTCTCTGGGCCTGGAAAACCTCTCCTTTATGGTTGGGGAGGTTTGTTCAGAGGCCACAAAAACAAAGGCATCTCAAGTGGTGATGCTATTTTTCCAAGTAACTCCCTTGCTGGTATTGTGTTAAGCACACACTCCAGTAAATTTCCCTGGCCCAGGACGGGAGCATGCCCTATGTACCAGGAAGGACAGTGGAGCCTGAGTGTTTTGGAGACAAAAGAGCTGGGTTCTAGTTCAGCATCTGCCACTTATTAGACAGGGACCTTCAGCCAAGACACTTCTCTTCTCCAAGTCTTGGTTTCCTACCTGTTGAACAAACCTGGCAATGCTGCTGCTCACAGGGCTGCAGTGAGGCTGACAAGCCTGCCATGGAGCACAGATGGTGACTTTGTGACCCTGAAGTGCTCTGCAGATGCACAGTGGAGTCATTTGTCTACTTAAAGGATTAAAAATCTGATATGATTTGTTTGCAGATAAATGCTTCCCAAATATTTAAAATAAAAAGTTGAAAAACAAAGTCAAATACTGGTAAACTATTATCATTTCCAGGGTCCCAATTTAACTTTGAGTTTAACCCAATTAACATATTCCCCTGCCTTGTCAGGATAGACCTACAACCCAGACCACTTCTCTGACAACACAGATATGTTATGTGGAAGAAAAATGTGAGGCAGCTAGAGTGGGAGACAGTGCAAATAGCTGGGTCTCTGTCCAGATGCGGGCCCAGGCCTGACTTAGTTGCATGTCAATGCAAATCTAGTCTCAAAACTTTTGAGTCAGTTTACCCTTGCTGAAATGCCAGATTTTTTTTTTTAAAGAAAAAGTAATTTATTCTAAGTCACACAGTCTGCTGGGGAATCTGCTGATACAAGCTAGGCTACGTTGGGTGATTGCTCCCAAATGCAAATAGAACTCTAAGTTTTGTCCAGGTCTGCTCAGAATGTATTTATTTGAAGACCCAGGTTGAAGGGGTGGTGACTACCTGAGGAATAATTACTTTCTCGTGAATATGGGAGAATTGCAAAAGATGAGTCCAATTCCACACACGATTTTAAGCCTCTGCTCATCTCACATCTACTAACATTCCATTGCCTACAGAAAGATGCATGGGCTACCCAACCGGTATTAATAAAATAACCTTCCCATAGAAGGGAAGAGAGAATGAATATTTTGAAAAAATAATCTACCAAAATGCCCAAGTGCAGGTATGTGGCTTTTCTATCTATGAAAGCAGTTAGAAATGTAATTACTTTTCATAACATACTGGGAATTATATCCTTTGCTATCATGACAGTGATTTCATGCTAGATCTCAACAGTACATTCCAAACTTTTCTCACCTGCTAAAATTAGCTCTATCTTCCAAAAATGTCAACTTTGTTTCCCATTAGACCGGAATTCACTTCAAAGGCTTAGGGTTTCTTTGCCACACCTTATTTGCTAAGGCTTTCAAAGGAAACTATCTATTGATACTTTTATTTTGTTGTGCCTTTCATCTAGCTTTTCTCTTAACAATATCCAGCCTTCCAGCTTCCTCTATTAAAATTTTTTTTGCAAAATAAATATGAACGTTGCTTTTAGAATCTATGAAATTCTTGTCCCAAACACTTTTTATTTCATTTAGTGTATATATATTACATACATATTTTTTATTATTTTATTTTGTAGTTTATAATGTTGATATACACCTTTTTAAATAAAGAAAGTAAAAATGTATAGATGGAAAATGATTACCTGAAGGTCATGGCCTCTGCGAGTGGCAGAACTATGACTGTGGAGCAATTATTCTAATTTCTTTAACTCTTCTAATATATCCTAATGTTTCTTAATTACTTATATTGACTATTGATTGCTCTTATACGGTCTCCTTATAGCAAAAGCAGTTTGGGAAACAAAACTCATATACAATATGCTTTAATTCTACTGGAAAAATGAATTGAAGATTCAAAAAGGGACCTTAAAACTAATTAACTATGTTATTTAGTGAATCAGGATGAAGTCAGAATGAGAGTATTAATTGCTATAATTTCAAACAAAGGAACCTAAGATTACTTGAGTGTGAAATTTTAAAAGTGTTGAGATGTTTTATTATAAAAACTAAGACTTGGTCCAAATATGAACTAATAAAACATCATATAATAACTTAACACTTAATGTACTAAAATCTATATTTAAGCTAACTTATTAAGATTTTTTTTTCTTTTTTCTTTACCCTAGGGCTGAAATTGTTCTCACAGTCCTCTGCGGTGGCTTAGGAGAGAACCTAGCCCATTTTAGGTTTTCAATATGCATTTCTTGAACTGAATTTTAAATCTGAAAATAATATAGATAACATGCAAAACGCTGGCCTCAAGCAGCAAACTTCTATTTGACAACACCCTGCCAAGCCCGAGAAGTCTATCTCCCCAAAACTTGCATTTTCTGTGACAACATAGATATTTCTCTGCTCATCTCTGGTTCTATGGTAAAATCAGAATTTTTCCCAGGGATCCAAGACTGTGCAGAATTATCTCACCCGGCCAGAGACTTTACAATGGCACCCAACTTAGGACAATTTCCAAGTTCACTGCCACTTCCAAAGACATGTATTTTAGAATGGTCAAACTCCCAGCAGGAAAGTCAGGCAGTAAGGAAGATGTTAAGTGCTCATTTTTCTGGAAAACAAGTACCCAAGGTAAGCTAAATCAAGAATATCCGCTGTTTATATGGATACCTGAGGCATTTCTACAGGGGATGGGGGCCACACAGGAGAGAGGAGACCCTGGAAAAGGCAGACCATATCCAGTGGATCTCTCTGGGCACACTGACCGCGAACAAGGTAGTCAAACAAGCACAACCCAAGCCCTCCCACACACTCCAAAGATAAAATGCCTTTGGATGTTTCCAAACAAGAACTCCCAACTTGTCAGAGGAGCACAGTACTCATTGTTTAGAACTGATCTGCAGCCTGGCACAGAGGAGAAGTCTTTGCTTTGTATTTTGAAATATGATGTTATAAAGAAATTCATGCTCATTGTAGAAAATATAGAACATTACAAAGACAGAAAAATCTTCCAAATATAATCATTAACATTTATAAAAATACATATAAATGAAATTAGAAGCACAACATATAATTTTGCATCTCACCATTCTCACCTAAAATTACTTAAAAGCATTTTTGAATTGTGTTCAATGTTACTGTTGCATGAACACCCACAGAGCACTTACTCTGAGGGAGCAGAACGCCAGCAAGGCCTTAGTCTGTGATGCACACACCCTGGAAGAATCAGAGTCCTGACAGACATCAGAAACCTGGTCCATCATGCTCTAAGTGCTTCATGGGCACTAATTCCCCAGAGCAGCCTGTGAGGGGAGTGTTACTATTACTACCCACTCGCAGGTGGGGACCCAAGGGACCACAGGACAGGCCAGAGGCACAGATGGCGCTCACACCAAGCAGTCTGACTTCAAGCCCATCCTCTGGCCTAGCACCCTGGCCTGTCGGCGGGGACTTTGGGCACTTGACTTGTGACGACATCGTCATATTCCAGTTTGGCCTCCTATGACTAGGACAATCCTGCATTAAAGGCCTCAAGGTCCCTTCCAGTCCAGCTCCCTCCAGCTCTCTGAGTTACTCTTTTATCAAGTGTAGGAAAAACTTCTCCCCAAATTATTGGTTACCTCAACTGTTGGCTACAAAGTTGGGGTGTGCCCCACCAAGGCAGGCTATTCAGTGAGAGCTGGAGGGAAAACTGCCAAAGGAACACCTATCGGAAGAGCCAGGTGCTTCAGGTGTAGGTTGCTAGAGCCCTGGCCTCCCGCCCCCTGCACTCTAGGACTGGCTGCTGCTTCAGTGACCGGCTCAGGCAAGGGTTGATTTATCTGAGCTTCATTTCTCCTTAATAAGATGGGGCACTTACACCTGCCTATCAGGATGTCTGCGAGGATTAGGGAGACAGAGAGATGCTTATCAAGCACCTGGCCCAAACTGGTCCAGGGCTGGGTAAGGTACAGGCTGCACTTTGTTTGGTTTTGTTTATAACTGACTTGTCCATGTATCCACTCATGCCTCACCCACTGGGAGGGAAAAGACAGATTCTTGAGTCAGACAGGCTGGGATCGTTGATGTCTCTGGTCGTTTCCACGTGGTCTGCTTTCTCGTAAATGTGTGTCCCTGCCTCTCCATGGAGGCAGAGCCTGGGAGGGAGCAGAACGCCAGCAAGGCCTTAGTCTGTGATGCACACACCCTGGAAGAATCAGAGTCCTGACAGACATCAGAAACCTGGTCCATCATGTCCCCTCTCCCACTTCACAGTGGAGGTGACAAAGTGCACCTGCCACGGTCACAGGGCGCTGTAGGGGCTGTGAGGCTTCTTCTGGCACTCCAGAGAACTATGACTATCTTATTTCTAAAGGAACAGCCTTCTCCTCCCAGCAAGCAAGTCAGAGAGCTGTGTCTCGCCCCCAAGGCTCCAACACCCTGTTTCTGACCCCTGAGTGAGGCATGTAGGAAGCCAGCTGTCACCTCCAAGCCTGCACCTCCGGTGATCAGGCTCCCTGGGGCTCTGAGCTGGAGTGCCCCTAGAGACACAGGAAGGGGGATGTGAGGGATGTGACCAGGGCAGGTCTGGGCCTGCCAGGAGGCCTGTCCTGCCGCTTCAGGATTTCCACTCAGCCCCTGGGCTGACAAGGAGGAATGGGATGCTCCTCAAAGCCAGCGTGGTGATTGTTGGTGGCATTAAGCTTAATTAGGCTAATCATCTGCCCCAAGTCATTTACCTTCAATCTCCTAAAAGCATCTTCAGAAAATAATCCCACAGCAGCTGTGAGGCTGGAGGGTGCAGGTAGAAGTTTCGGGAGCTGGTGTCTGGAATTCCTAAGGCCTCAAGTGTCTTGGGGGGGCAGAGGAAACCAGCTAAATCTATAGCCAAGGCAGGCAAAAGGGGAACTTCTGGAAAACTAGTCCCAAGCCAGGATGTGGGCCTAGGCTGGGGGGCCTGGGGGTAATTTTTCCTGTTTTTTTCTCTGAGCCTATTTGACTTGGTGAGTAGAGATCTGACCAAGGGAACCCACATGTGCACAGGTGCCTGTAGGTGCCCACTATTCATCTGTTTCACCCCTGATAGCAATGGCCTCCTGGCCCAGGCAGGATGGGCAGGCAGTGGGATTTAAGCTTGTATAACCAAAAAACAGTGCCGTCCCTGTGACATAGGGACGGCAGAGCAAAGGATGCAGATGCTGGGATCTGGGTGGATATGGTGGTGGGAGTTTGCAAAAGTTCTTAACTAACTGTTTTTATTTTCTCACAAGGTCATCAGCTGAGAGTGAGGAAGGGAGGAGGTATTGTGGTTTGAAAAGAGAAGGAGTGGACAGACATATGTCCATCAGGGTGGAATGGCTCTTTACTCATAAAACTGCATGCATGGGTCTGCATGACCCATGCATGAGAAGGAGTCAGACAGACATATGTCCATCAGGGTGGAATGGCTCTTTACTCATAAAACTGCATGCATAGGTCTGAAGAATTAAAAGCCCATCTGAGAACCAGAAATATTTTGCAACAAGGAAAAAAAAAATACGTGCGGTTCATTAAATATGAAATGCCCGATTTTGAATCAAAAGTATAGTTCATTAGATCTCAAACAAGAAGCAATACAATTAATTAAACTGTGCACCTAAACTATCACCAGTTTTTTCATCTCAATGGTAGCTTGTTTATGTCAGCAGCAAAGAAGCCTGGAGATGAGTGGCGATAAAATCGCAAAAGGTATTTTCCACAGCTTGTTGACAATAGAATGGTTTTCATTGCAAGAAGTGGTCCAAAGCCTGAAAGAGGTGGTAGTCAGTTGGTGCAAGGTCTGGTAAATATGGTGGATGACAGAGTTTCCAAGTCCGTTTTCTATAGTTTGAGCAGCATTGTTTGTGCAACATGTAGTCAAGTGTTGTCTTGCAAGAGGATTGGCCTGTCACTATTGACCAATCTCAGCTACTTAATCACAAATATCCTCATCATTTCTTCATCTAATTGGTTTTAGTAGACAATCGCTGTAATCAGTTGACCAGGTTTCATGAAGCTGTGGTGGATAATATCAGGGCTGGACCACCAAACAGACACCATTAGCTTTTCTTTGGACTGTCTTTTGGCACTTCATCTTTAAATGCTTGTAATTGTCAGAAAGAATCTATTTTTCATCACATGTAACAATACCATGTAGAAATGGTCCTCACCTTTACTCCAGTACCACTATCCCTGACCTGTTGATCCTCAAGTGCACAAACCTACAGCCATGGGGCTTGGGTGGTGAGCAGCAGAGAATGCAGGGATGGGGACCCTGTGCAGGAGGACCATATCACCCAGCTTTTCCAAAGCTGTCTCATTTGGGCTTTCTGGGCCATCACCAACTCACATCAGAGCCTCATCTACCTTATTACTTTCACCTACTTTTAATCAATCAAAAACCACACCCAAAGACACGGTTCCCAGCATGAGAAGCTGTAACGAGGCCAGCAGAGGTATCCTTGACAACTTAAGCACAGCACAAGTGATGAGTGATATATTGAGTCCCAAGGGGGTTGGCTAAGAGAGAAAGAGAGAGAGAGAGAGAGAGAGAGAGGAGTATGTAGAAATACAAATCGATTTTTTTTCCTTATGTATGTTATGGCAGGAACAGACAGAAATAGGCTCCTCTTCACAAGGTTATTGCCATGTACTGACTCCCCCAAAATTTCTGAAGTTCTACAGGGTTCCTGGAAGGCAGCCCAGGCCCGGGCAAGCCTAGGAGCGCGGGGCTGGGACTGAGGCTGCCGCCCCGAGTGCCAGCTTCCTGCACAGGGTCAGGCCAAAGGTGGCACCGAGACACGTCTTCTGGGTGGAATGAACAAAGCATGGAGGAAAGGAGGAGGGGGAGGGAGGGAGACCGAGCAACTTGTTGGGTAGGGGAACATGCAGCCAGAGTGGTGACGGTGCTGGCTGGGTCCCATAACTCCCAGCCTCAGTTTCCCAGCACCCCACCCCTGCCTCCAGCTGTCTGGGCCCTAATGACTGATAAAGGGCTGTAGACCCCAGTACAACATGCTCGCCCCCTGCCGGTGCATTACACGGAACACGGCAAAGAGGAGAGGAGCAATGGGTGGGGGTGGTCTGATTACAGCAACCCCCCAAGGACCCCCATCAGAATCTGTTAGGAGGGGGACACCCTATAGCCTCGTGTTCTGGGATGCCAACTCAGCCTGGGGAGAGATGTGCACAGCCACTGAAGCAAACAGCGGTTCCCAAAATGAGAAGTAAATGTGACCACCCAGGGAAGCACAAGCCAGAGACTGGTAGAACAGGGAGGAGCGGCCACCCTGCCCAGCTCTGAGGCCGTGGCGACGGGCTGGAGGCACAGGGCTCTGTGCCTTTGCAAGAGACGCACAGAGTTTGGCGAGTGGGTGCAGGGCACATCCACAGTGAGGGAGAATGGTCAGAGTGACCCAGGTTCCGGCACAGGCAACAGGGTGAAGGGGGAAATGGCGGGACCCTTAAATGAAATGGTGCATCAGGGAGAACCCCTGGGCAAGGGAGGCCCCTAACTAGAAAAGAAATCCTTGACATTGATTTGTAGGGGCTGGTCAAATCAGTGAGTCCTCCTGAAGCCAGGCTGCCTAGGACAGGTAGGAAAATAGTAACAATGATAAAAATTGTGTCAAATATTCTGAGCACTTGCAGTCATCCTAAGGGGTAGCACTTGGCATTGGATCCTATGGGCTGGTTCTCTCCCCCTCCATTCTACTCTCCTAGCTTGGGAGGCTGAAAAATTGAACGCAGTTCCCAGACTTTCTGACTCTCTTGCAGCTAAGGTTCAGGATGTGAGCTAGGTGCCACCAGTTGGGCACAGTCACACTGGGTCTGGGAAGCAGAGGAGAGGTGGAGGCCATCCTCTCACCTCCTTTGCTTGTCCTAAGGCAAGCAGGGTCCTCTGCAGCTGGTCCCGGTGTTCGTTCTGTAGCATCTGAGCAGGACTGCAACAGCAGTGCTGTCTGGACTCCAGCTTCCTGCCAACCGGACTCCAGCTACAAGAATGCATCCTGAGCTCTTCATTCCAGTGTCAGAGGCAACACGGAAGCAGACAGCCCTACCCTGGAGGGTTGGTTCTGAATTGTCCTGAGAATCCTCTCGGAGGTCTATCGGGGACCCAGTCCATCAGCCCTTCAAGCCATCCTGTGGCATCTGATTCCCCATGTCCAATCCCTTCTTGCTCATGTCTTTGTTTCTGTGTCCTGTGTTGAATCTAGTCTAAGATGCAGATCTAGGTACAGATATGTGTCTGGCACTACTCTATGCACTTTAAATAAACTAACTCATTCAATCCTAGATCTTATAAGGTTAAGTGTGACCTGGGGCAAGTCACCGTGCCTCCATGTGGGGTTGATAACCACCCCGTCCTCCCGTGCCAGGCACTGTGCCCGGGCTCTTACATGCTCTCACTCCTCACAACAGACCTTTTCTTAGCTCCTTTTTCAAACGAGGACTGAGTCAGAGAGATGCTAAGTACCTCACCCAAGGTAACACAGCTAGTAAGGGACAAAGTTGGGTTCTAGCCCACTGCCGAGTGCACCCTGAACCACCACACTACACTGCATTAGGGACCACCCCCAAAGGCTATCCTGTGGGCATTTGGAGGCCACCAAAATGATCCTGCAGTGATACAGGGGTGGGGGAGCACTCAGGAGTCCATCAAATTAGAAGTGGGGCAGGAAGCTCCACTTTGCCGAGCAGCTTACACAGGGTGAGAAAACTCCCCTGGCTCACATTAGAGCATGGAAGGGCACGGTAGATGAAGAGTATAGGTAAGAAGGCACTCCTTGGCAACTCCGTGGACAACTGAGCATGTCTAGTCACTTCAGTGCCCACATGCACAAGCTCTGGCTTAGCGGGTCAGATAGTGGAAGTAAAGAGAGAAAGATACATCTAACTTACAGGGCTGCAGAGCCTAAACCGTTGGGCCCAGCCCAAGGCCCCCTGAAGGCCCGCCCTCTTGCCAGGGGCCATGGATTTTGCTGTTAAGCCTTTGCTAATTCTTTCCTCCCCCCCAGAGATTTTTCCTTGGCTGCTTAGCTCCTGAGTGAAGTCATGAGTCTTTGTGCATAAGTTCAGCAACTATAATTTGCAGGGAGTTAATTACCTTCATACTTTGATCTGGTGGAGTTTCATCTCTATGGTTACCAGTAGAGTATAAACAGTCATCACTTGTCTCTTTTACATGAAATATTCTTGAAAAATACCCCTAGGGCTCTAATCATGGAAATCAAATACACGGAATGCTCATAGAACCTTTTTAAAATTTTTATGTGAAATGTCTCTACACACAAAAATAGATTAAATTGGGTAATTATTGGCTATAAATAATAATTCAAGAGTTTTGCAAGCTTGTGATTTCAGTCCTGGCCTCTAATAAGCTTGTTAGATCTCCTAAGTAAGGCAGGTCTGGTGAGGGTAAGGTGTTGGCTGAGTGGCAGGTGGGGGTGCCCTGAAAACAGTGTCCAGCACCTGATGATGTTCACTCTGGGTGACTGGTGCCCAAAAGGATCAGTCAGGTAAGTGACCCTTTATTAACTGTGTTTGCTGACTGTACCTGCGAGGGGCCTTATACTGATGCCTGTGTGAGTAGATGCAACCTGTATTGAATGAATCAATGAACAAATGAATGAATGATGATAATGAAAGCTAACATGTAGGGAGTGTGTACTGTGTGCCAGTCACCATGTCATGGGCTTTACAAGTATTTCTTCATGTAATCTCAACAATATTACTAAGAGATAGATATAATTATTATTATGTCTAATTCACAAATGAGGAAATGGAGGCTCAGAGAGGTCACGCATCTAAGAAGAGACAGAGCAGGATGTACACCCAAGCCATCTCAGCCCAAAGTACCTGCTCTCCACCCTCTCCTCTGCTGCCACCACACCAAGTTCCACAAACGAGAATGTCATGTCTGGTCAGCAAAACTCTGAAGTGCTCAAGGTGACAGGCATGACAGCTTATCTAACCTGCCAAGAGAGAGCTCCCTCCATGGGTGAGCCCCCGTTCCTGGCCAGTGGTGTCCATCCATTGGTAAATCTGTGTCCCTGGTGAGTAGTGTCCATCCCTTGGTGGCTCTGTGTTCCTGGTGAGCTGTGCCTATCCAATGGGTAGCCTTCCCATCCAGCATGGGCCCCTTAGCAGCTCTGACCTCCAGGAGCCCATGCAGTTGAGCAAAGTCATGTTGCACAAGCCAGGGGGCATATGATGGGAATGATGATGCCCAGTGGGCTTATGCAACACCTTGTTCCTGTCCATAAAATCAGGTCTCCAAATGAAACAGGTAACAGGGGCTGCATGGGGGTGCAACTGAGTGAGGGAGCAAGCGGGGGCCACCAGATGACACTGCCTAAAGATGGAGGGTTTCTCCTGCCTCCACTAGGGGCTGTTTGGAAAGGGCCTGATGTCCTGCAGACAGTGCCCTAGCCCAGCCTCAGTTTCCCACTCTAACATAGGCAGGGCTGGGTGGTTCTCTAGGGCCCTTCACGCTCTAAGTCTCTGGTCCCAGGAGCTCCCAGGTTCTGCCCTCCTAGAGCCTGAGTAGTTTATTTGGGAAGAACCCCAGGAAGCAGGAGTGAGAGAGAGGGGAGAGAGAGACTAGAAGGAGAAAAGGCCACTGTGAGGTAGTCGTCAAGGTCATGGGTTTAGGCCATGGGGGCCCCATTTTGCCAGGGTCTCCAAAAGTGCGCAGGTGCTTCCCAAAACTGCCCCCTAGAAAGGCAGGGCTTAAGCATTCACCCCTAGCTTCCACCCCCCACTGGCTCAAATCTGCCCCTCCATCCCCTTCTACATCTCCAGGCTGTGTTTGACTAAAGGTGATGGGAGCTCAGTAGGTTGGAGAAAGCTCTGGGGGAGAAAGCAGGAGGCTGCACAGAACACTCGAGGGGGGTTGAGGCAGGGAGCGTTGGGTCAGAACTCCCCAAAAGCTGCCACTGAGATCGGAGGTGGGCCACAACAGGCAGCTGCAACAGGTGGGTGTGGTCCTGTGCTCCTGCCTCCAGACCCTTAGTCACCTTCTGTGCCACAAAAGGACCATCTGAGATATCTAAGTGACATGCCAGACATCTAAGCGATGTGCCAGACACTGTGCTGGGCATTAGGCAAACATCTGAGAACAAATTGTCCCCACTCCTATGACCTGAGCAAGTCCCTCTCTACTCTGGGCTTCAGTTTCTTCATCCCCCAAAGGAGGTCAGAATGCCTGTCCCCTAGGGTAGCATAAATGTCTGCGGGGGCATGGTGTGACTCTCCGATGGTTTGCACTTGCACCGTCACGGGGCTGGGGCACGTCTTCCACCAGAGGAAAGTTCTGGTGGGCAGTTCTGACCCACCTCTCCCCTGGGAGCAGGGTCACAAGTGGCCTGTGGGAGGGGAAAGCTTTGGAGAGAAGGCAGCCCTAGTCACCTGGACACCCGAGGCTCCTGCCTGCGTGTCAGGCCACACTGGCAGGCATATGATGCTGCAGCCACATGGGCCCCCGGGGTCAGGAGGTGACATGTGGTTCATAGCCCAGCTATGCCTGCATGCTGGGTGACTTTAGAAATGTCACCTACTCCCTCTGCCAAGGGGCATGTGCTTCACATTGGGCTGGGTTGAGAACTCAGACCAGTGTCTGTAAAGCACCAGGCAGACAATAGGCCCCCAGTCAATGCCCTCTGTGGGGCACGTCCGGATCTGAGGTCCTACAAAGCCAGGATATTGTCTTTCCTCCAAAGCCTCCCACCCCCTTTGCAGGATGGAGAGCACAGCAGCCCCCGACCCAGGTGTCGGGGTGGGTGTGGGGATGGGCCAGCAGCAGCCCTGGAAACATTCAAGCTTTATAGTCCCTCAGCAGGTCTCTGTTCTCCTCCACTAGCTCAGCCCCCAGCCCTGGGAGAAGCCCCGAGCTTAAGGGAACCAGGTGCCGTCATTTAAAAAAAAATCTACAAATAAAGGATGATTTTGCAAGGGGAGTGTGGTGCGTTCTTGGGAGCTCCAGGCAGTTTTACAGGCTCAGACCCAGAGCAAAAACACTCAGGGGCCATGCAGAGCCCCCAGGCCCTGCAGGTTGGCAGGGGCCCGGGGCCCATGGGCAGAGATGGTGTGAGAAAGGCCCCCTCCTGCTCTTCACCCCTCTCCAAACGCAACCCAGGTGGGGCCTGCTCAGAGGCGCCCCTGTGCACACCGATGCAGAGGAAACAACTGAGGCCCCGTACGCCCGGAGTCCATTCACATAGGCTTTCCATGGTAGAGGCCCTGTGTGCACCAGGACAGCCTTATCCTTAAAAGTGCTCTATCTTGCATGGATATGGGATAGGTATACGGGAACCCTGGGCAAGAACATCCTCAACCCCCACTTTCCAGGCATTCCCAGAGATGTGGCCCCTTCCTCTGTCTCTTACAAAAGCGAATCTAGGAATTTATAGAATCAGAAAAGCCAATTAATTGGATTAAAAATGCATCTATAAAATCTTCCATTTTGCAATACATGAGACACCCAAACTTCAAAGTACGTCAGACTATATCGACCATCAAACACGCTGAAAATGCGCAGCCTTGGCAAGACCCAAAGGCCCACAAATGTTACCAGTAGCCTTTGCTTACTTTACTCATTACAATTTGGTTCTGGAATAAGAATGGGAAAACAAACACCACGTGTACTCAATATTAAATCAGAACTAATCGATCAACACTTATGTTGACATATGGAAGTAAAACTCAGTGGAAATCAAGCAGGTGGGGGGGGTAAATTCACACCTAATGGATACAATGCACACTATCTGTGTGAAGGGCACACTTGTAACTTTGACTCAAACTGTACAAAAGTAAATTATGTAATCAAAACATGTGTACCTCTGTAATATTCTGAAAAAGAAATACACATATAAAAACAAATAAATAAAATTTTGTTTGGTGCCTTTAGCATACTGGCTTTCGGAAAATTAACCTAGAGCCCCTATAGCATTGGGCCCAATACTGGGCAGACCGTGGCACAGCTCTCTTTCCCCAGCATGGTAGAGACATGTGGTGGAGCAAACGCAGGAGCAAGGCCCCAAGAGCTTCCCACACCACTGCAGGTATGGACTAGAGAGACTTTTTGGCAATCTCAAATTTAAACCCACTAAGCTGGCCTTGTTCACATTTCAGAAAGTCTATGCTTCATCCCAAGGTCCTTTAAACCTCTCTAAGCATTTAACATGGGGATTACATCAAGGGGGGCAGATTATGAAATAACGTGCACCAAAGATAGACACAAGGATTGCGCAGTACAACTGCAACGAGTGACAGTTCCTGGGCATGGGCACAGCCTGGACTGGTTCTGGGAAGGATGGAAGGTTCCATGGTGCCCTTTTATCTCTTCAGTGCTGCCGAACTGCTTTCAGAATGACGCAGCTTATCCAGTGTTTTGCTTATATTTGTTTGTTTGTTTGTTTAAGACAGGAGAGTTGAAATGGCCTCAAACAGACCTAGACACCAAATTCAATGTCCCAGTCACATTAATGACAGGTCCCTGACACCAGCCTTTGGCTCTCACCAGCGTCCCTGGTTGCTCACACTACCTGCCTGTGCTCTGCCTTCGCATCAGACGGCTACTCCCACCATCCCATGTGTTCTGCCCTCAGGCTCTTCCTGTGCTGCTCTGTCCCTGTGGGTCACCTTCACTCGCCCCTTCTCTACCTTTGCTTTGCATCTTCCTCATCCTTCAAGGTCCGTTTCAACTGCTTGCTTCAGGAAAGCTCTCCTGACCCCCTACCAGGATGGGACTGCCCGCAGCCACCCTCTGGAACCCCAGACTTCGGTCAGGAACTCACGTGAAGTGTTCTTCTCCAGCCTCATGCCCCCTTCACCGCAGACCCCATGGCTCAGAGAAACTCTTGGCTCACAGCCCTGGACCCCTGGCTCAGAGCCTGGCACAGAGAGGGTGCTCAGTGAGTGCTCCACTTGATGTTTTCAGAGGATTTTGCTCAACGCAGTAAAATGAATCTCCCCTCCTGGGCCAAGGATGGCAACACAAACAAACACACTCTATCTCAATACAAATGGATTTTCAGGTGCATCAGTAGCTTTTCTTCCTCTATGAGATCAACAAATTTAATCCTTTTATGATATTTCAGATACATTTTTAAAGAACGACCCCATATGTTGTGTTTTCAACAACAAAAATTCAGGAAAAACTTGCAAGGTCCTTCTGTTAGTCCAGTTAAAGGAGTGGAACAAGCAGTGTAACTTGGCAAGAGCTTCTACCAGTGACACCGTGACAGTCGGAGAAACGGATGTGAATCTTTGTCCTCTGCCTTCTCCCTCTGACCCGGGATCCCCCAGCCATGCACTTGGGAGTAAACCCCCTGCTTCCCCCAGCCCGAGCCCTGTGCATCTGGGTCTCTGCTGGCATGCAGAGGGAGCACCCACCCTGCACGGGGGCCCCTCCTGAGCACCCCCACCCCAGGCTCTCCCTGCTGCCCTCTCTCCCTCCAGCATCCACATCTGGTTTCCCTTCAGCACAAGTTTCACAATGGACAGATTTTGCACTTCGAGGATTTATGGCTCCTGCCGCCCCTCTTTGCTTTTGATATGATTCCATTACGTGCTTAAAATCTGGGCCTTGCTCTTGGCTCCAGGGAACTGTTTATGACAATTCTTTTATGGCCTTAAATCACTCACCATTAAGAACCTGGTCATGTTCAGAAGCAATGACTAGTTGCTAAGACAAAAAATCGCAACATATCTCAGATGGTTGCTTGAAAAGATTTTTTCATAGAATATTAATTAAGGCTAGTGTTTGCATGGCAGGTAAATCCTCTGAGCAACGCCTGTGATCCTGTTCTCTACTGGCTGCCTGAAACACTGATTTAGAAGCCAATTAGTCACAACTCTCTCACTGCAAACCCAATCACTTCCTCCCTTCTGCTGTGCCAGGGACCCCACAGACAGAAGGGTTGCTAAAATTAAAAACATCAACATCATAAACACTTCCTTCTTGATAACACATAGAACTGAGAACCATTTTTCTTTTCCATCTCTGCATTACATTTTTCAGGAGGTAAAGAATTCCAGGAACAAGGAGACAAAGCATTTATCCCCCGACCTTGCCTCCCAACTCCCTGACATTCTTCCTTTACCCTACAGCCAGAAAGATATTCCTGGGAGGCAAAAGCTAATCACATAACCCTTGGGCTTGAAACTCTCTGAATGATCCTTACAATCCAGGTGAGTAAGACCTGCACATCTGGTGCCAGTCTACATATCCAGCTGAGGCATGATCCCTGCCCTGCATGCACAGTGCTTTGTTAGCTTCCTGGGGCACTCTTCACCTTCCTGTCCTAGAGCAGTGGGTTAAGCTGTTGCCTCCACCTGGAACATCCTCCTTGATGCCTGCTTGTTCACGGTCTCCTTCCTCCTTTCCCGTAAGAGCATGAATGCCCACTTTGATCTATAAGAGGTCAATAGTGTGCCTAGTCTCCCTCTCCCTATCCTCTGCCCATGGCAGACCCTAGGAGGCTCCATGTCTGTTTGTGTGTCTGACTACATTGCAGAAAGAGGGTGGCCCCAAACCACATCACCACCCTCTAGTACTGCATGTAGTGTTGCCAGTTAAAATACAGGCTATTCAGTTAAATTTGAATTTCAGATAAAAAATGAACAATTTTTAGTGTAAGTGTGCCCCAGATATTGCACAAACACCTTATATTTTTGCTTACTCAATCTGACAACCCTAGCTGGTTGGGAACTCTGGGACCCCCTCCAAGGGGAATTGCTGAGGACCAGGTGGCAGCAGCACATGGAGGAAGGCACTGATGAGGGGGGCCTGTCCCTCCACCCCACCCTCCTCCTGGGACTCCAGAGGCAGACTGCTTGGATTTGAATCTCAGCTCTGCCACTTGCTAGTTACCTTGAGCAAGGTAATTATTTTCTCCATGCCTCAGTTTCCCCATCTATAAAATGGGGATAACCTGGGGATATGGGGATAATCATAAGAATTTGGGGATAATCATAAGAATTATTATTAAATTCTTATGATTATCCCCATAAAATGGGGATAATCATAAGAATTTAATAAATTAACATTTGTACAGCACTTAGAACAGTCCTTGACACACAGTAAGTGCTATATAAGCATTTAATAGATAAAAACCAAAAGAAATTAGCCAAGCAAATCTACAGGGAGTGAACAAGGCAGGGTGAGGCTGGCTGGGTGGCCTGGGGAGCTGTGCCCAGCAGAGGGACACAGCCCTGAAGTCAGGGCCTCACCCCAGGACTCCCCTGACCCCACAAGAACTCTGCCTAACTGCCCTGCAGGGCCTGCTGCATAGCGCTGGGTCTGCTCAGCAGAGTGCAAGGCTGCCCGAGGCCTCACTGGACTACCCCTGAGTTTCTTCTGTGATAAGAATGTTCTAATAAACTGGAAAGCAAGGAGGGACTCTCTGGAATGAGGTCCAACATCCCACCACTCTAGGAGAGTGATGTTCGTGTCTCTTTCTTGGTGTCCACCACACAGAGGTTGCTGTTTTATATACTTGTCATCACAGTGTTTCACGGCCTTGTGTTTTTCCTACTTACTACATAAGCATCTACCCCATGGTATCCCATGGACTCTGCAATCACAAGTTTTCATACCAGCATAATATTTCCTTTACATCTTTCATTGTTTACTGAATCCCCCACTGTACGGCATTGAAGTTAACTCTTTGTTTAACAAGGACTATCTTTGCATGTGGCATTTATCTGTTATCAGATTTTTAAATAGATTTTCTGAACTGGATTAATGGGATGAAATGGTTTAAACACTCTGAATACCATACTATAAATACGATTTCCCAAAATCGTATACTCATTGATAGTCTCACCACCGACCCATAAGTGACCCTTCCTAACTTTACCATTATCAGCTTTGGACATTACTATTACAATAAATGTTTCTTTAATGAGTAGGACCAAAACCAAAATGCCATGATACTGGATCATGAATGTGCTTTTCCTGGATTGCTAATGAAGATGCACATTCTGTTATGAATTGGTTAATAATTGCTTTTATTTTGTCCCCTGAATTGTCCTTTGATGTCGTTTGCTCATTTATATGTTGGGGCTTTCTTTGGAGGGGGTCAGTGTGCAAGACTGTAGCTAAACGAGAACCAGCCGAGGAGGCAGCTGGTTGCTCGGGGTTCTGTGGGTTGGAGGTGACCAGTGGTGGGGAGGGAGGGGCAACCGCCAGGCTCAGACTCAGAGCCAGCAGCCCACAACCCATGGAAGCAGTATTTGGGGTGACCCACCATGTCCATGAATGGTGATGGGGCCAGAGAGGTTGCTGGAGCTGGCCTAAGCAGCTAGGTACAGGACACAGAGACAGGAGGCCTGGCTGACAGTACAGTGCTGAGTGCAACCAACCAATGCTATTTCTGGGCCTCAGTTTCCTCATACGTACAATGAGGGCCTCAGCCCCTACCAGTTCTAGATTCTAGGATTCCTGTCCTGCCAGGGAAGTAAAAGGGATTCTCCATCTGAAAAGGTCAGTAATGGAAACAACTAAGGGGGTGGAGGGAGGCATTTTTATGTCTCCCAACTCCCAGGGCAGGAAACCAGCCTTCAACAGTCAAGGGCCCCTTCTCAGCAGACCAAGGAGGTAGTACCCCAAGATCAGTGGGATTTCCTAGAAAACCACTCTCCTTGTATTCACCACTTCCTCCTTCTAGCAACTTCTTTTCTAAAACAAGTGATCTGGGAAGGAAATGGCTTCCCTGGGAATGTGGCCTTGACATGGCCACCCCTCCCATCCCCTACACACACACACACACACACACACACACACACACACACACACGCATGCACACGCACAGAGCAGGCTGTGCTCCAGGAGGCAGGGAATATGTTGTTCTTCACTGTGCCCCAGAGGACCTCCTTGAAGCAAGTGGTGCCACTGTGCAAAGAACCACCTCACTTATGCCCACCTTGCCCCACCTCCACACCTACTAAAAGACCCTGGCTCGGACTCACGAGGGAGCCTGCACCCTGGAGGCAAGCCAAGAGTCAAGCCCCCCACCACAGCCCATTTGGGCAGCGTCCCCCACAGACCCACTGACAGCAGGGGCCCCATCCTCTCTTATACTATGGCTTTCGAAGGGGTCAGCTCTGTGAAGATGCAATGGCTTTCTGCAGTGGCATTCTGAAAACCACAGATCAGCATGCATAGACTGAGCAGTATAACTGGGGACAAAAAACTGACCTCTGACCAAGCCCAGGAGGATGGAGACCTTTGGTCCATATTTTTAGGGCCAACTACTTTTTTCCCTACAAAAACTCAGTGCCCATGATCTTGGGTGCCATTAGATCCCAATCAACATGTGCTAGAAATACAACTGTGTTAATAAAAAATATTTCATATGCTCTAGAAAAGCTTGGTATATAAGAAATTCCTTTTGCAGGATAAAATGCATTGTATTTTGGGGAGGGCCATTGGCAATTTAAAAGCCTTAAAATAGGCATGTCCCATGGCCCAGTGATTCATTTCTGAAAATGAATCCAATTTATAAAGAGCTACCCCCAAATCGAGGTACACAAATATTTGCTACACTGCACTACTTGTAAGAGCATATGGTTGAAAATAATCCAAATGTCCAGCAGAGAGTAGTCAGTTAAATTAATTATGGCACATGTGTACAATGGAATACTCTATACCCAAAATAATGCTATTAATAATAACAATGTCATCACTCACTGAATGCTTACTCTGTACTGGCAACCACATAAAAGCTTCACTGCACCACCTCATTTAATTCTGCCTGTGCTGGCTGTAGGTAGCATTGTCATCTCCACCTCACAGATGAGAACACCAATACTGAAATGAGTTAAGTCACTTGCCCACAGTCACACAGCTAGTAGCTAGGGTTCACATGCATGCAGCTTGACTGCAGACACCAACCTCTTAGCCATTATACTACATGCCCTCGAATGGTGCCATTACAGGAGCTATTGCAGAAGCAAGACTAGCCCCATGGAACAATGTTGGTTATATGCTGATAGTATAGCAAGCAGGTTATTGAGCAGTACCTGCCGCCTGGTCCCATTCATGCACGTGCATGCAGAGGGTTTGGAAAGATAACACTGCTAGCATCTTGGTACAGATCTCTGAGTGAGTGGAATTGCTTGTGTTTTTTATATTTCTTGGGCTTGTGTTTTCTGATTTTTCTGAAACAAACATGGGCTGCTTCTGTATTAAGAAAAAATAATTTTATATTTCAAAAAATTAACAGAAATGCCCAAAACCACTCCCTCACACTCTTCTTCTGCACAAATGCAAAGGTCCAGCAAGCAGCCTTGCTGTAGCTACAGTCACAGCTGGATGCACAGACACTGCTGCCCCTTCATGGGGCAGCAAAGGCTCCCCTGGTAGGGACAGGGCAGATTCTCCCCACTCTGCCCTTCTGCAGACTGTGCCCCACCCACCCCAGAGGTCCCTCTGAGCACCTGTGCTCCCAGACAGCTTCCAGGCTGGCAGCACAGAGCTGGGTGAGCTCTGGCCTAAGAGCCAAGCCAGGAACTCCAGGAGCCTGAGATGCTCCATCCCCCGCCTCTTGATCTCTCAAGGCAGCACTGCACCAAGAATGGAAGGCCAACAGGCAGCAGAGTGGCCCAGGGACAGAAGTCTCAGTTCTAAGACCACATAGACAGGAGACTCTCCTGGCCTACTCACCTGCTTCCTGGCTCTGACCTTGGGCACGGTATTTCTTCTCTCTGAGCCTGTTTCCATGTCAGTCAAAGAAATAAAAAGTACCAACTTGGAAAAAAACTATAAACTTGTAAGAATCAATATATAAACATATACACATGATAATAATGCCAACAAGTAACATCTTCTGGACATTGTGTGCAGGTCAGACTCCCTGCTAACTACTATGTATGATCTCCTGCAGTTCTCACAGACAACCTATGACAGGCCCTGTGACTATCTGCACCTTACAGATGATAAAACAAAGGCTTAGAATGGTGAAGTCACTTGCGCTGGCAAGTAGCAGGGCAGGAATTCCTGCTGCCAGGGCTAGACCCACCCTAGTACACCACACAGCCTGGCACTGTGTTTAGAACATGCGAGGACCTTCATCCAGATGGTGCATATTGTCATCGCTCCCTACTGGGCCTCTGCCTGGCCTCAGAGAATGGAGTGACAATCAGGAGTCCCCCTGGCTCTCCCTCCTTCCTAGACATTCGCACAGCAACCAGGCCACACACTCACTTGAGGTGGCCTTCCTCTGGAAGTGACCAAAACTTCCCATTCTCTTTGGATCAGTTCCAATGACTGCAGGCAATGGCTTTGCTCCTATACAATCTATGACAAACCCTGTCCAGGCCTGGCCTTGTGCTCTGCCCACCAGGGCTGCTGGCCCAACAAAGACTGCCCACACACCCTAGGGGTCAGGCCTGCTGGCACTAACACTTGGCACCTGCCCCAAAACGCTTTCAGGGCTTCTCTGAGCTCTGGGCCCTGGGTCTCCCAGCTGCATTGACCCCTTTGGCCAGAAAGGGCCCCCTGAGATTCAGAAAGCATCCCCATCGTTGGGGCTCCCCAGGGCAGAGCCTGGCGCTGGGAGTGTGTGAGCGGCAGCCTGCGTGAACAAGTGTGTGAGGGGGAACGTGGCGGCATGTGAGCGGGAGGGTGGCGGGTGTGTTGTGCGCGTGGCTGAGATCGTAGTCCATCCAGGCAGCAGCGGGCGGCGGGCTGGGAAGGTCTCCTCCCCCCATCACATTGAGAAATCTCTGTGAGTCACCGAGTGGTTCTGCATATTAATGAGCTCGCTCGCCGTGAGGCCAGGAGCAGATTTAAAAGAGGCCAGGGCGGGCGGAGGGAGGCTGTGGGGAGAGCGCAAGAGAGGCAGAGCCCAGCGCAGCGCAGCGCAGCGCAGCGACAGACAGCCCCAGCACCCCCGACGGCGCAGCGGCTCGGCAGCACAGCACAGGGAGCCGAGGGGAGCTGAGCCAGAGCTTGCTCGGAGCCAGCGGTATCTCCGGGCCACCTCACGGACCAGCGGCGCCCTCCCCGAGTCCCTGTTCCCGCACCGCGCCCCTCCAGCCAGCATGAGGCTCCTGGCGGCTGCGCTGCTCCTGCTGCTCCTGGCGCTGTGCGCCACGCGCGTGGACGGTGAGTAGCGGGAGGGCCCCTTGTCGCCGTTTCGTCCAGTCCTGGGTAACCCAAAGGCCAACTTCTGGGCATCCTGAGTCACCAGGGGGTCTGGGTGGGTACAGAGGGCGGTGCAGGGGCAGGAGACCCCCCTTGCAACTGAGCTGTCCTACATGCTCTCCTGCAGGGTCCAAATGCAAGTGCTCCCGGAAGGGGCCCAAGATCCGCTACAGCGACGTGAAGAAGCTGGAAATGAAGCCAAAGTACCCGCACTGCGAGGAGAAAATGGTTATGTGAGTTCTGGCTCCTCAAGTTGAGCGTGTGCGCCGCTCCTACCCGGGTGCTGGGGCACAGCCTGGGGCTCGGTCGGGCTAACATCATTTCTCTCAGCCTTTGGCAAGGGCTTGGCGAAGCCTTGGTCATTGCTCAGAGAGTCCTTTGCACGCTGGCGCTACACTCGGGAAGACAGTCTGGAGAGGGGGTCACTGTCCCTCACAGTGCTAGGAGTTGGACGGGTAGGGCCAGCAAGGGTTAAATGGCTCCGTGCCCGACTTACAACCGCACTCACGCCAAACTGTGAAGGTGCTGCCTCCCGTTCTGGAAAGAGGATCCATGCAGACATTATCTTAAATCCTCCACAACCTTTTCCCAATCAGAGACCAGTGGACCGCAGGTTTTTGGCTCCCAGAGATTCATTCTGAGAGCGCTGGGCTCTTCCCTCACCAGCTGAACTCCTGTGGCTCCCAGATCCCGAGCAGTTGGGGAAAGTGCTCTGCTGGGGTTAATGTGCGGCATGGCCGGAGCCCTGCATGCTGGGGATGTGGGGAATGTTTTAAAACTGGGGCAGAGAACACTGAGTTTCCTTGCTCCTCTGCCTTCCCAATTAACCACTTGAGGCCAGCACTGCTGTTTCCCCGTCAATACTCTCTTGGCCAGAAAGGGAGCCCTTGGCAAAGCAGCTACCAAATATTTGCCATGGACCATTGGCCCCTCTTCCCCTCCCCCAGAAACAGGACGCACTTTATTCTCAGTCTGGGCAAGTGCCTTCCACCCGCTGGCCCAAAGGCCTTTGCACAGTGTCTGAGAAGGCAGGACGCACCCCCACTGGCACCCACATCCCCGCCTGGGGACACACCATCAGGCTGAAGTTAGAGGCATTCTGAAAGCCACTGGCTTGAGCTGAACCCACTGCCCTTCCTTCACAGGCACCTAAATTCACCTCCTTGTCCCTGCCCCTTGCCTTTCACACCAAGTCCACAAAACCAGCTGAAAATCTTTTTGGTGGGGGCCAAGGGTCAAATAAGCTGGGAGAAGAGCTACAAGCCCCTCCAGGCTTTTGGGCTGGGGGCTGAGAATGATGGGAGGCATTGCAAGCTAAAATTCACTCCTCTAAGGGCTGAAAAACACCCCACATACCGAGCGAGTTTCTGAGATCTTGCAGGGGCAGAAAGCAGGGTCTGGGGCACAGTGATATCCCAAAAGGACAGAACCTTTGATAAAGAGCTTGCCCTTCCCTGGCTAAACTTTCCCAAGTACAGAGGAAAGCTGCAGCCAGGCAAGTGCATGAGGCGGCTTTGTGCAGCCTTGGGAAAACAGCAGGAGCCACATGAGATCAGCACACAGTCACCTTCTCCTAAACCTCCAACCTCCACCCCACCCCTGAAGGGCTAGAAGTTTCTCTCCCCTCCCAAGATGCTAAAACTCTCTAGATCAGACAAGAGACCAACACTTTTTGCCAAAGCAGGTTTTCAGCCACACAGGCTGAACAAAAGCAAGTTTCCAGTTCACCCTGAGTCACCCAGAAATCCCTGTTGAGGCTGGAAAGGTTGGGGGGGAGCAGTATGCTTTGCAAGTGGGAGTCCTTGCACCCAAGGGCAAGGACTTGGGTCTGGGAGAATCCAGATCCTAGAAAGGGCACTTTGTGTCATATGTCCATGGAACTCTCACTAAAGCCCTCGGCACCCCAGAACTGCTAAGCAGAGGTCTCTGAATTTCTGATAGCTGGTGGGGTCACAAATCCTACTATGTATAGTCCATACCAATTTCCATAATCCCAGTCATCTGACGTGGCATGTGAGCACCGTGGTTGGAGGGCCGGCAACCTTCCCTGTTCTCCCTGACCTTCAGGATTTCGGATGCTCAGCCTGCACGCTGACTAACTGAGAAGCAGGTTTTTATCAGGCATTGCCATATCCTTTCCTTCAGAGTGCAAAAGCAGCCTTGTAGGCAGAGAGAAACGCATCTGTTAAATTCCTGCAGGGTGACTGGTACAATGGCACACTCTGAAGCCTGGCCCATGCTCAAAGCCCAAAGGAGGGGTCCAGTGATGGCAGCGTCCAGTCACCTGGCATCAGCAGAAGGCCCATCCCTGCCCCCGGGAGCTTAGGGCCCCAGAAACTCAGAACACAGAGAAGGGAAGAGAACAGGTTGCCCAGAAACATTCTACTCCTATTTTGGTGGCAAGATCTGATTTTCTCTCCCCATCAATTGGGAGACTGAGGTCACAGCAATCCTTCCTCCTCCTAGAACTTGGCCCATGAGCCTGACACTTTAAGTCTGATACCTGTGGACTGACCTCTCCCCCTCATTTCTCGCCCCCAATCTGCCCACTGCCTCCCAAGCCCTTTCCAACACCCCAGTCCACCGTCATACCTTGCTTGACTGTGACCCCGCAGGAAGTGGCATCCTCACCTCTCACCTTACACTTTTCTAAGCTCCCTAGAAACACCATCCTTCCTCCCTCACCCAGAAGCTTCCCCCCAACTCCTGCCAGCCCCGTGGCCCAGCCCTGGCTCAGAGGGGCAGAGCAGCTCTGGGAAGCAGGCTTGCCCTCCTCTCAGGCCGGAGCTCACACACTAAGGCCACTTTTTCTCCTTGGCCATCTCACCTTCCATGACTATTTACTAATAACAGTAACTATTCATTGTGCTTCTACCATGTGTAGGGCACTTTGCATAGATTATATGCTTTGGTCATCCCAATAACCCTATGAGATGGGACCTGTTATTGTACCCATTTTACAGATGGGCAAACTGGATTCAGAGAGGTTACCCAAGGTCCCACAGCCAAACTTGGGATTCAGTCCCAGGCCCCTGCTCTCTGTACAATGCTACTCTGCTTCTCTGCCACATGGCCAGGCCTCCACTAGGCGTTGAAACATTGGCAGATAGAGGCCTGCAATGTTCAGGCTGTGGAGAAAAGAGGTCTTATTTTCTGCCAGAGGGTGAGATAATGGGGACCTGATCCTCAAGAATCAAAACAAGACTGGGCATGGTGGCTCACGCCTGTAATCCTAGCACTCTGGGAGGCCAAGGCAGGTAGATTGCTCAAGGTCAGTTTGAAACCATCCTGAGCAAGAGCAAGACCCCATCTCTACTAAAAATAGAAAGAAATTAATTGACCAACTAAAACTATATGGAAAAAAGTATCCGGGCATGGTAGCGCATGCCTGTAGTCCCAGATACTTGGGATGCTAAAGCAGAAGGATTGCTTAAGCCCAGGAGTTTGAGGTTGCTATGAGCTAGGCTGATGCCACTTGGGCAACAGAGTGAGACTCTGTCTCAAAAAAAAAAAAAAAAAAGAATCAAAACAAGCTTCAAGGCCAGTAAGACTTTGCTTCCAGATCAGTGAATGCTCAGCCTCAGGCAATGTGTGGAGGGTCAGGGGAACCGGATTTGACGAAACTCGGACCAGAGCACTTATAGAGCATGTCTGAGCCTATCGTGGAGCTCCTCAAATCCAAGGACAGAAGTCTTGGCACAGGTACCTTGCTGGCATTGGCTCTTTTCATCGCTTGATTCCAGATTCCAAGGAAGAGTCCCCTGACCCTTGATTCCCAAGAGAGGCCTGAGTCCTGGAGACAACACACTCCATGGGGGTGGGAGACCATCCCAGACTCTGAGGGCTCAGAGGGTTAAGGTGAGGGCCACTCTCTCCATATAAGGTTAGACCTTATGGTGTAGTCAGAGAATAAGGGGACACCCAGAACCTTCCAAAGAGCCATCCAGAGAGTGAGCACATAGGTAGGCTCCCTTGAGAGCAGGGAGGAGGGAGGAGGCCAAAGTGTCTGATCCAGCCCAGGGCCACCCACAGGTTGCACATGAAGGGCTGTTACTCAGAATCCTCAAACCTGTACCTGTCCCACTCGTTTTCAGCGTCACCACCAAGAGTGTGTCCCGGTACCGAGGGCAGGAGCATTGCCTGCACCCCAAGCTGCAGAGCACCAAGCGGTTCATCAAGTGGTACAATGCCTGGAACGAGAAGCGCAGGTATGCCCCACCATTTCTCACCTTCCTTCTCACCTTCCACTACATCCCAGTGTGGCTCTCAGAATGGAAAGGGGCCCCGCTAAACCAGGTCATCTAACACCATCTAATAGGTGAACACATAGCACATTATTTACAGCAAGCAGATGCCTAGACACTGCTTACATACCCCAGGGACAAGGAACTCACCACTTAACAAAGCGGGCTGTCTTGTACACTTGGAAGCATTCTTTTGTGAACTGGTCTGTCTCACTCTAACATTTACATTATAGTCTTAATTCCTCTTTTAAGTCACTTAAGCTGTCAAATGGCTGGGTAAGCCACTGGCGTGGCTGTCTCCTGTGGTTCTTATGGGGTGAAATGTGACCACTTAAGTGACTGTGTATGTTCACTGTAAAACTGTGGATACACCAATGAGCTAATGAGCATGACTCCTTGCCAACAATATACCTCCTCTCAAAGGTGCCTCACCCCCCTGCTGCCCAGAAACCTGATAAACTCTTCCCTTCACAGGTACTGGCAGGCACCTTGGCTTTGGTCTTTTAAAATCAGAGCCACTCTTAACCAAGGGGAGCAGAGTGGTAAGATGGACAGCCCTGGACCAGACTCATGCTCACTGGGCTGTTTCCCCATAGCCACAAGGTAGCTTCCCAGCTCTGGTCCCCTGGGTCCTATGTCTGGGCTCAGTGGGGGAGGCCACTTCCTGGCTCTTCTGCATCATGTGAAGGTGGGCTTGTCCTGGAGTAGGCCACTCCTTGGATTCTCAGGGCCTCTGTACACCTTCACCTGGGTAGCAGGACTGGGCAAGTGCATGAACACACACACACACACACACACACACATACACGTAGGTGACTTCCCCAGGAGCTGATGCCAAGGAACTATTTGAAGTCCTCTTTGCACACAGTGACAGAGAGAATACTGAACCCAGGGGGGGAGGAAGGAGAAGGGTACACAGCAGGCCCAGACTTATGGGGGCCGGAGGAAGAGGCTCCATCCTGCAAAGGGGGTACCAAGGCTAAGTGGGAGTGGGGAAGTGACTTGCCTGGAATTACAGGGCAAATCCAGGGCAGGAAAGTGACCTCGCAGCACCATCCCCGCTCCCCAGCATGGCAGGCATAGCCACAGTGGGTACCTGCAGTGCCCTCCTGCAGCCAGTACCCAGGCACAAGCCCTGTACCTGAGCATTTTCTGCTGCCTCCAAAACTGTCTCTTCTGCAGTTTCTTGAAATAGAAAGTGATGAGATGAGAGATTATTTTCTGTCAATCTGATGGGAACGAATCCTCTGCCTGGTCAGGCCAGGCAGCTCACGTGGCAAAAGCAGGGCCTGCTCTGCCTACTCTCTATCACCCTCCAGGCCTTGTGTCATCAAAAGTGGAACAAGGCTGACCCCAGGGCCTCACACAGAGGAGGGTGAGGACACCTTGATCTTACTGCAGGGAGATGCTCAAACCTTTTGCCCACCTGGCTCCCCCAACCTGGGCTATAGCTTGGAACAGGAGACATACTTGGGTCTAAACACAGCCCTGCTCTTTTTTATTTCTACAAACTCCAATAATGAAAGACATGGAGCTGCTCAGTTGCCAGGCTTTTCCTCACTTCCTTAGTCCCCCTTCTTTCTTGGAGTGCTGAGGTGTCCTGGGAGAGGAAGGGGACATGCCTTTGTCCTCTCCTCCCTCCCTGGTAACTATCCCTTGAAAATGTCTTAATGAAAGTAAAATAGAGATAAAGGAACTGTCTGAAGTCCTCTTTGCAGAGAGAGAGGATGCTGGCCAGGGTGGAGGAAGGAGAAGAGTGGGGCCCACTCTTCTCATGGGCGGCCCAGATCAATGGGGGATGAGACAGCTCCGAGCACCCCAGCGACCACAGCTTCCGGTGGCCACAGGAAGTGACCCCATCAGACATTTTATTTTAGCACATAATTGAGTGGTCTTACTCAGAAATCAGGAGCAAGGCAGAGGGAGTGACGGGCTGTCTGAGTGTGAAGTGTGGCCCCATTGTAGCCATGGAGACAGCTCGAGTTGGGCAGGGTTGGCCTGGGAAGGCAGGTGCAGGCTGGGGGCCAGCAGAGGTGGGGCAGCACAGCCTAGCCCCACTGACCACTGCCTCTGTCAGCAGGCAGCAGCTTCTAGAACCTGCATTTTTCTGGAGGACATGTATTCTCTGGACAAAATACAAAGACACAAGCCTAAGTCAAGGGACAGAATGCCTCCCCAGCCCCACTATTTTCTGTAGAAAGATGCGGAGCAACCCCCCATACCAGAGAAAGACTTCCTATTCCCACAACTGACAGATAGCCCATGGCCACTGGGCATATCCTCAGTCTGTGCTGCCTCAGTTTCCTCATGTGCAAAGAGGGTTTGCTCCATGGGGCTTTGAGGGTAAAATGAGATTGTGGAGGTGGAAGATGGTCAGAAGGGACAAAGCTGGGTCTGTGTGCATGTTTGTGGTCCCTGTGCTCATGTCCTCAGAAAAGTCCCTGCCCCTGCAGTCCTGGGAGAGGGGCACTCCCTCCAGATGAGGTTGAAGCCCGAGCCAGCAGTTTGGGAATCATCTGCCCGTGTCCTGAGCTGCTCTGTTTTCTCTTCCCAGGGTCTACGAAGAATAGGGTGAAAAATCTCTGATAGGAAAACTCCAGACCAGCTGGGAGACTTGAGCAAAGGACTTTGCAGATTTCAAAAAACCTTTCTTTCTCACAGGTATAAGACACAAATTCTATATTGTTATGAAGCACTTTTTATCAAGGGTCAGTTTTTACATTTTATAGCTGTGTGCGAAAGGCTTCCAGATGTGAGACCCATCTCTCTTGTGCTCCAGACTGTATCACAGGCTGCTTTTTACTGAAAGAGGGGAAACTCATGCCTTTCCTTTTTTAAGAATGCTTTTTTGTATTTGTCCATACGTCACTATACATTTGAGCTTTATAAGCGCCTGGGAGGAACAGTGAGCTTGGTTGAGACATTTCATTGCAGTGTTGCTCTGTTCCTAGCTTGGGAAGCTTCCGCTCAGAGGTCCTGGCGCCTCGGCACAGCTGCCACGGGCTCTCCTGGGCTTGCAGTCAATCATAGCCTCAGTGTGACTCCACAGTGGCCCCTGCAGCCGGGCAAGCAGGAGCAGGTCTCTCTGCATCTGTTATTTGAGGAACTCAAGTTTGGTTGCCAGAAAAATGTGCTTCATTCCCCCCTGGTTCATTTTACACACCCTAGGAAATGTTTCCAAGATCCTGTGATAGTGAATGATCCTTAGAGTAGGTGTGGGGTCTTGTCTCCAACCTGAGCGTTTTCTGAAAGGTTCACTGCTTCAGTATTTAATGTTTCGGAAGCATGTGAGGTTCCAACACTGTTAGCAAAAACCTTAGGAGAAAACTTAAAAATATATGAATACATGCGCAATACACAGCTACAGACACGCATTCTGTTGACAAGGGAAACCTTCAAAGCGTGTTTCTTTCTCTCACCACAATGGAACATGCAGGACTAAAGCAATATATTTGTGATTCCCCATGTAACTCTCCCCGTGCAGTCCTCTGTTGGAAGCTCAGATGACCGCACGCCCTTCCTCTGTACATATGCACTTAAGATCGCCCTGCATGCCCTGCTCCTTCCGCACACGCTGCGTCATTCTGCTGTGTTGTATACTATGTACGTGTCAGAGACCATTAGCATTGCATGCAGGTTTCATATTCTTTCTAAGACAAAGAGAAAAGTAATAAAATATATTTGAAATGTACCAAAATTCTAGACTACTGACTTTTCTTTCTATTTAATTAAGGTAGGATGACAATAAAATGTTTGCCACATCCTGAATAAACAGGGACAAATGTACTGGGAAAGAAAACTGGTGTTTCCCAAACACCTGTCCCCACTGTCACCTCTGTGGAGTGCGTGGGGCTGCCTGTCGTTATATCCCCGCAGACGGAAAGCCAGGCTGAGGTTCCTTCCCCACCCAACTCCAACACCTGCTGCAGGTTGATGGGAATGGGCAGGTTGTAGCATGTGGTCACACTGCAGTCCCCATTCACAGAAGGTAGGAGATGGGGCCAGCCAAAACGCTGGGGGGCCCAGGGCCCCAAGATGGTGGGGGGGTGGGTCAGGGAAGGCGGAAAGTACCCACCTGGGGGCTGTGGGGCTTTGGAGCCAGGCTGCCTGGAAGCCGCACCTGGGAGATGCCGAGACTCCATTTCCGTTTCTGTCGGATGGACATGACAATAGTGCACACTTCATGGTGCTCTGGGGACCAAGCAAGGTCCTCCATGTAAAGCACTTAGAAGGACACCAGGGCACAGAAGCACTCGGTACATGGGAGCTATTTCATGTTCACAAGACCAGGCCACTTTGCACAAACTACCCACAGTCCTGTCTGTCTCACTGTATCCTAAGTCAGCCAGGCCTTGAAACAGGCCCCTCTGTCTTCACCCTGGGTCCCTCATACCCAGTAGGACTGTTCAAGGGGACATGCCTCCACCCTGTCTGCTATGCAAACAGCCATGAGCCAGTCCCCCACATCCCCTTCACCTCCTCAGACAGTGTCCTGACAGGCCGGCGCTGCCTACACTCACAAGGACAAACGGCGCACACCCTGTCCCAACGTGTCCCCAGCAGGGTGCTACTGCAAACCCTTTCTCATCATGGTCCTATTTCCTCCTGGCAGTTCCTAGTGTAAACACACCATATGTATTCCTGAGGTAAGTGAGGACCAGAGAGGCTAAGAAAGTTGCCCAAGGTTACAAAGCAACCACTCCTCACACTGTCCAATGACTGCCTGCAGCCTTTCTGCTGTGGGGTGGAGGAGGGGAAGACTAGAGCCAGGCTGGGCTGGAGACCGTGAATGCCCAGGGTGGGTCTCACTGTTCCTTTCGTTATAGAGAAAGAAGGTAGCCTGGACAGGGAAGCCCAGAGACGCAGACAGGACAGAGTGAGAGAGCCCAGGGCAGAGGGCACATTCCAGGAGGATGCTCTGCACCCTGCGAGTTTCTGGCTCCCCGCACCCTTTGTGCTCACTGTAAACATGTCATACTCTTCTTGCCCTTGCTCGGCCTCTCCTCTGCCTGCCTGTGGTTCTAGTGCCAGCCCACCCTCCTCCAGCTCCACTGGCCCAGATGGTCCCTCTCTGCCCTTCCTCCCCTGGCACAGACTGGATTATTAATAACAGGGACAACTGTGCTAGGCTCTAGGGAAGATGCCCCTTTTCTAAGGTTACAGAGCCATTTCCCATTTTTTCCTCCTCTGGGTTTCCCAGTAGCCCTGTGAAGTGTCCACCTGCCAGATTCCAGAAAGGAGAGTGATTGTAGAGCAGCAAATCAAGGCCATGTGGCCTTCCCACATGGGACGGTTGTGGCTCTCAAGGGCTTCCCTGGGCTGGGGTGAGCTCGCTCCTCTGCTCATAAGGCAGACCCAGCCCACATGTGAGCCGCATCTCCAGAACTGCCACCTCCTCACAGACAAGTATGCTTCAGATCCAAACACCACTACCCCGACTTCCCATAGGCATGTCCTGGGTAGATCTCCGTGCTGTCACAGGCCTGCCACCAGGACGCCCATGTCCTCAGAGAGCCCCAGCCTGGCCCTCCCACTCATCTCCTCCACCTCAACAGACCCCCTCCACATGGAGCTTCTCCTGGTCGCCCCACCTTGCTTCAGGACTGGCTGCATAGTTTGCAGAGACTGGTGCAAAAACAGATGCAGGGCCTCCTGTTCAAAAGTTAGTAGGAATTGCAAGATGGTGACAGAAGAGATTTAAGCCAAGAGTGGTGCCCTTCCCAGACAAGCCCTGTACACCTCACATGTGGTGAGCCCACGCAGCCAGCTCTGTCTCTGGTACCAACTCCAGCGCCCACCTGGATGGCTCATTTTGGCCCCCCATTATTATACAACTTGCACTACAACTTAAGAGTTTTATTTTAACTTGAGCATCTAGCAGGATAGATTCTTAGAAGCCATGGACTGTGTCTTACACTTCTCAGGAAAAACATCTCAGAACCTATGATACCATGTACGAAGTAATCAAACATGATCAATTAATTAATCGATTATTATTAATAGGATATTAAGGAGCTCCCTGAGAACATGCTTTCTTCACTCACTCCTGAGCTACTACTGCATGCAAAGCTCCGTGCTGAGAGCTTTGGTCAGGTGTGGACCCTTCTTCTAAGGGCAGAGTCCAGTCACTGACTCTCCCAGCCACTGTGCCACTATTAAACACTGACTGTGTGCCACACACTGCACTGGCTGCTACAGGTGGCCCCTCCAGAAACTCTGTCTACAAGGGAGGCAAAGAAGCTGTGTGAAGTTGCCTGTTGGTCTAACTGCCAGAGAGATAGATGCACAGCAGGCTCTGGGGCACCCCCAAAGGGGCACCTCACCCAGGCTCAGGGCAGGGGACCTCCAATCAAGACCACGTCAGTCCTAGGAGGGGTTGTGGCAAATTGCGAGTTGTCATTAGGCAACAAAACACAGCGCTCATTCCATCCTGACTCTGACACAGCCCATAGCCTGCTGTGTGTTCATGAGCTGAGACAGGCCGGCCAAGGCAGAGAGCCAAGGGAAGAAAAGTGGGAATGTCAGCCATGCCCAGGTGCACATCCAGGGAGAGCAGCCCAGCCCAGCCCCAGCCCCAGCCCCACTGCCATCTCATCCGGCTCCCTTCCTGTGGCTGGGGCCTCCCCAACCTTACCTGCAAGGAGGCCCACACAGCCTTTCCTGTTCAACCTTCCACAAGAGGAAGACAATTGAGCTGCTTTTAAAGCCCCTGGAGCGTTTTCCTCTCTTCCTGTTTTCCTTGGAGGCCATCAGGAAAGCAACAAAGCCTAAGCAATGTTCTCGCTTTCAAGGTGACATCTCCCGATTTCCTCTGTACTAACTGCTCTTAGCCTCGCCACCAGGGGGCGGCAAAAAGCCTGAGCACTTCCAGCAAGGGCTCCCATGGTCCCCGTAGGCTGTGTGACACCAGGGACAGCAGTGACCAGTTACTGCCAGCCAAGCCCTGTGCCCAGGGCCTTACTGCCTTATCTCATTGAATCCTGTAACAACTGCAGCAGGGGGCCCTATCACAGCTCCATTTTACAGATGAGGAATTCACATTCACACAGCTAGCAGGCAACAGAGACAGGGTTCAACCCCCCCTGTGTCTGGCTACCAGCAGTTTTTTGCTCAAGGGATTGTCTTACAGTTCTCAGCAGCCCTAGCCCACAGGACACCCCCCTGGGCTTTCAAGCTACAGCTCCCAGGGCCTGACTCTGGGCTACCTCCTGTTCCCCGAATGGAAATCAACCCTTCAGGTAACAGAGGCCACACAGACAGTCGGCCTTAGCCAGGTGTGTGTTGCAGTGTCTAATTTTCTCTTTAAAAGCCAAAGACTGCAGAAACCACATGCTCCTCTCAGCTTCTCCCCCAATTCAACTAAGCAAGCCCTGGAACTGTGAAACTGCCGCCTGGCCTGCGTTTGCTAGACACAGATTCTGCTGGAGTAGAAGCAAACAGGAGGCTTCCCCTAACACCAAATAAATTAAATAAGCAAAATGACTATGATGTCATCAAATCCAACTCAATGTTTTAGTTAGAAACAAGTTGAAAACATCAAGATGTCGATAAAAAAATTAATTCAAAGCTGGATTTAAAATAACCACCCCATTACACAATGAGGACAGAACTGATACTCCAGGATGAGGGATAGGCATGTCTAATTAGACGCAGATGAGACTCGTCTAATATTCAAAGTTATTCCCCAGAGCAAACAGGAAGGTAAAGTAACAGGCTCTTTCTTTCAACCCATCGTTAAACAAAGGCAGCCCTCAAACAAGAATCATTTCTAAATTACAAAGGCTTTTTCCCACTGAAATAATGGCCTGAAAAGATAGACTGAGTTAAGTATTTACATTGGTACAGCCAAAAAAATGTTATAAGCCAAGAAAATTATCAGAGAAAGCATATCCTTCGGTTCCTTTATAGCTACTAAGATACCAATCCTGTTGATTCCACATACGTTGAGGGAAGCAAAGTTTAGTTAAAAACAATAGCAACAACCACAACTTTCTCGCCAAACTCCATTGATAGTCCCATTTTATAGATGAAGAACTTAAGGCTTACAGAAGCTAAGCAACTTGTCCGAGGTCACAGTGACCAAGTAGCCTTGGGCAGTGTTAAAATCTTTGTCTGGACACTCCTGGGTAGTATGACCACATGTCCTGGTTTGCCTGGGACAGTCCCAGTTTATGGTAGTTGTTCCAATGTAATCATGAAGAATTTCCTTTTGCTCTCAAAAACAGTATGGCTGGTGTACTATACAATCACCCCACTTATGGGGGCCCAACAGAAAAGTATATGGGATGTGAGATTGTGCAGTGTCTAAGGAATGCTGAGTCCTTCTCCCCTCGGATGACCTAATCCTAATCAGTTTGGGCCCTTTGGAAGTAATGGTAACCTTTAACCCCACACAGCACCCTACTCTGTGGTTATCCCCTGGTTTTCCCTGCCCTACCCTGGCCTGTCTTCCCTGCTGGACAATGATCAGGTCTGGTACCAGTGGATTGTTCAATGGGAGGTGCATGGCACAGGGGAGACCCATCTGTTGGTGAAGACCCAAACCAACAACACTGTGCCCCTCTCCATGTGTCTGTCCACACAAGACTCCCCAGACAATTAAAGTATCAGGTTCTGGTTTCAGGAGAACAAAAGTCAGCCAAGCAGCTGCACTTCCAAGAGGAAAACCTTTCCTTGACAATTTGGTTGGCATGTGCTTTACGTGGGAGATTAGCCACTTCAGAGGAGTGGTAACAGGATATGGGCCTTTGACATGGTATTTCAATTCAAGTGGGCACTCTGGGGAGCCCCACAGGCACAGCTCCCTCCCCCACCTGACCCAGGACTGACATCTCTGGTCAAGGCCACAGACAGGCTGCTCACTTGCTCCCTTCCCTGAGCCTGAAAGGAGCTGGTGTGGGACAGAAGGCAGAGACCCGAGACACAGGCCACAGAGACCCTGCTGGTGTCGCAGCCTCTCTGAGCCACTGGGAGCCAAGGCAGCTCTGGGGTGGCACCCAAGCCCTTCAGGCTCTCTGACTCTTTTTTTCTTCTCTCTGCTTGGCCCCTGGGCCAGCACTCTACTGTCTGCCCTGGCAGCCCACCCCACCCAAGATGCTAAGGGGTTTTCTGCACTTTCCCGGAAGTCTATTCAAACAGCTCCTCACGGGAATAGATCCCCAGAAGGGGCCCAGACCCTCAGCTCAATGTCTCACCCCTAGGTGTCTGCGGAGCTCTCCTGGTTCCTCCCCTTAAAAGCCTAGTGACCATGGGCAAGTTAATTTCTCCCAGTCCCAACTTTACAGCTGTAGTGAACATTATATGAAAAGAATGTCTCAAACAGAAAGGAAGCAGTCAATAAACGGTAGTTTTTTATCATTATTATCCTGCCTTTAAAATTTCCAAGAGAAACTACAGTTTTATATACTACATTGACCTAGATTAACATTATATTTATTAGGCATAAAAAGGCTAAACTTGAGGCACCTATCTGCCAACAGAAGAATGTGGAATCTTCTGTATCCTTAGGCAAACTTCCATGGCTCAGTTTCATTCTTGTAAAATAGGAATAATGGTGCTTAATCTCAAAGAATTTTTTGAGACACAAAATGAAATCATTTCATCAGAATATGTAAAATTTTGTGTAACATATAATAAGAACACAGTAAATGGCAGTTAATAATAATAAATTCATGTTACTCACAAGAACATATTTAACAATCCAAAAAATCTTAAACCTGGGGAGGAATACCTTTGAATCTAGTCCCACCTTGTACCTAACAGAAAAATTTCCTTCAAGTTGTGAATTTAATTGTTTTAAACTGCTCTTGAACTCTAGGACCCCCTGAAAAGCTGATAGTTGCTTGCTCTCATTTCTTTCCCCTGAAAAAAAAAAAAGACACCAAATATTTTTCAAACAATTTCAGGAGATTCCTGGACTCCCCTAAAGTCATCCTATGGTTCCTTGGACCCTGTGTGAATAATTCCTGCCTTAGACAATGCCAGGTAGGACACCCAGAGGAAGCTTGAATACTTCCAATAACAGGAGCCTCAAGACTCAAAAAGCACTCCATGGTTGGAAAAGTCCAAGTGCTAAAATGTGTTCAAATTTCATCAGGACACCAAAAGATGCTTTCTGACTTTCATCCCCCAAGCTACACAGAGGTAGCACAATACCTTTCTCAGGTGCCAGCTCTTGGTGTACAGAAGGCAGAGGCCATGCTGGGACACGTCTGACACATCTAAGTATTCGCATTGGTACAGCCATAAAATGTTATATGCCAAGAAAATTATCAGAGAAAGCATATCCTTCGGTTCCTTCATAGCTACTAAGATACCAATCCTGTTGATTCCACTTATTTTGAGGGAAGCAAAGTTCTCAGCCATTTCAGGCGACACCTTTCAGGCCCTAGGCCTCCCAGGTCACGCTTCCAAACCACATCCTCTGTGGCTGTGGTTCATTTTCTTTGTCTTGGACATAGTATTTTTATTAACCCCACCTGAGTCTGTGCTAATGTTCTCAGCCATCTGGTCACACCCATTACACAGGCATTTCACTAACCCAAAGGGCTCGTTATACAAGGGCAGAGGTTCATGCCACATACACCTCCACTCCAATCTTGCCTGTGGGCAATTGATCCTTTGAACCTAAGCGTACTACTGTACGTTTGTCCCCCAAAATTTAATCTCACTGATTTATTTACTGTCACTCCAACCTTTGGGAAGTGCTTTGAATTCACATTCTATCACCCATGTATTAATTCTGCCTCTGAGCTTTCAGACATTTGCAAATCCCATAGAGGATGGGGAAATCAATGAGACTTTGCATCTCCCTGTGTTAAGTTTGGGGCAAGGTGCCTCACACATGTTTTCATTTAGTCTTCACGCCAACTCTATGAAATAGGCTTTGACATCTATACTGCCATCCTTGTTTATAAATATATATATATTTAAAAAAAAACAAGATATATCAACAAGAAAACTAAGTCTGATGAATATTCGATCACTTGCATAAGGACACCCAGGTACTAAACAGCCATGCCAGGATATCAACTCAGGCCTGTCTGAGCCTATTCCACCACTCCTCAGTACTGCCACAGTAAATAGCATTTTTTCTAGGTGCATCTGCCTCTCTGGCTAGGCTGTAGGAACCCTAACAATAGCAAATAGGTTTTGTCTCTGAATTCCCAGCCCCTGGCAAGTGCCTGGCACACAATAGGTGTTTTACAACTGGTGAGAGGAGGGTGAGCAAAGAAAGAAGTCACTTGGGGCTAGTGTGCTGAGGGAAAGCTTCCTGGAACTGAGCCCTGATGTCCAGGTTCTTTCCACACCCAGGGACGTGCCTGAGCCCAGGGAAGGACCCCCTCAGTGTGCCCCCCACTGCCCAGCCCACAGCAGCCTCCTCAGCACAGGGGGCTGCGAGATGAGAGGGAGAAAGTTCAGGAAGCCTCTCACTTGAGATTTCTCAAGAGCTCTTAAAGGGACCCTCAGATACCTAACTCCCTCATTTTCACAAAACATACTTGAGTGAACTCACAGAATTTTACACTGCCGAATCGAGCTATGGAGAAGAGGCTTAGTATGAAATGACCAACCACTGGTTTCAAACTACCATCTGGTAATTGAACACGGTTTGGTCCACACAGTACCACTTCTCCGTGCACATACCCCTCCTGGCAGCCAACCCCCGCTATGGCCTGTTCCTTTTCCAAAGACTACAAGGTCATAATTCTTCTAAAAACCATCAAGCAGCAGCTCCACTAAACATCTCTGTGGCTTAAATGGAAAGACCAGGGAGAAAGAAGTCAGGGCCCTGAGCTCACGTTAAGGAGAAAGATCGAAGGCGCCATCTCGTGGCCACTTGTCGACTTGCATGTTGCTTGGCGCCTGGGGTTGGTGCCTTGGGGAGAAGGCAACAGGGACCAAGGAGTCTTCCCCTCTTTCATCTCGGTTATTGATCATAAAAACCGCGGTAGAATGGGCCCTCCCTGCAAAACTATCCGTCGGAACTAATAAGGAAACTGCATAATGCACTGGGTAAAAGCACAGCTCTAGAATCAGACAAAGCTGCCTCGGTTTGAATTTCTGCAACTTTGGTCAAATCACAGCCCTGCTTGGAAACTCAGTATTTCTAGCGGTTAAATGAGGATAATAACAGGACCTATCTCATAAAGTAGTTAGAAGGACTAAGCCCAATCCTGCACATAAATCCTTAGCACAGTCCCTAAGCCACAGCATGTGCATCATTTCTCAAGTTTTTGGCTCCCTGATGGTAAGAAGCAGCATCGATTTCATATGCAACGAAGGCAGGGTGGGGAAGGGGAGGGCTGGTAAGCCATTACCTAAAACATGCACAGTTATTCGAAGGAATACTTTGATTTCAGAGATGGTGAAACACGAAGGGAAGAAAGGTCATTTTGCATCTTAGATCTTGCTGCACTGCGAGTACAACTGAGTCACTTGGGCTGTCCTGAGTCAAACCCCTAGGTACACAACATGACCTCTCCAAGGCTGGCACTCTTCTCTTGAAGGTAGAAAACGCAGCGGACAGCTCACCTGCTCAGGCCCCCGAGAGAAGGATTTGGCGCACCTGAGTGGGCAGGTGGGCACGCACACCTCGGAGGGGTGTCCACGCCCCCGGGACGCACGGGTTCCCGTATTTCCCCACAATCTGAGAGCCGGTTAATTGGTAGCTATTGGTAACTGCAGGTGGGTAGAAAAGGAGCGCAGAGCAGAGCCCAGGAGGCACCTGAAAGACCAGGCAAAGGTAAAAACGGAAGAAGGTGAGAGGCTCTCGCCTTGGGGCCGGCACACGGAGGATGGAGGATTTTCAAACATTTCTGGGAAGATACTCGAAATGCCACTTGGTGATACTCCTCCTGTTTCAAAAGCTACAAGGATGCCCCGAGTCAGTGCCTTTATGTTCGTCAGTTTTACTTAATCCTACCGTTACTACTGTGGCTGTCCTCAAAGCTAACATCCCTCGGAATCTACTCCATGTGACGCATAGCACAACCACCCAGGGAAACAGACGCCGCCATAACTCCCATTTCACAGAAGAGGAGCTCGAAAACCCAGAGAAGCTGAGTCACTCACCTTCTTCTCCGGTACGGGAATCCCAGCATCCCGCTTTCACCTGGAACCGCCCCCCACTGCGGTTCTCAAATGCCTCAGGCAGCTGTAAATCATGGCGCCCGTCTCTCCCGCGCAAGCTGTAGGGCGGGGCATAATCCTGGCCAATCAGAGCCCCAGATCCTCCCTCGGGCACATTGATTGGCTCAGATGTGGACACATGACCCAAGAAAGCCAATCCAGGACTTCAAAGATTTACCAGGTGGAAGGGGGGGGGGGAAAGAGGCCTTTTCTCTTTGGTTCACAAGCCCTGCTCAGAGAATCAGAGGGTTTCCTTGGGATCCTGCGAAGAAAACCTGCCTGAGACCAAAGCCGGTGCACAGAAGGAATCAGAGCAGAGCAATGAGGTGACAGGACTAAGACTGCGTGGGTTAGGCCCTGGATCCAGCTCTTCCCCGTCTACAGGAGCCAATTCATTCGGGTTTTGCCTCGGTTAGAATCAAATCTCTGATACTTGCAATCAATAAAGGTAAAAAAAAAAGAAGAAGAAAAGAGTAAGGTCCGGTTGCAGAAAATAAATAACTTTATGTTAGTTTTATAATGAATAAGGCTTTTAAAACAAACTATAAATAACAGCTCCAATGAATTCAAAATTGGAATAATTACATAGTGTAATAAGGGTTAAAGCCATAGATTTCAACATAATAGATTAAAATTAAAAGCTGGCATGAAAGAAGGATCTCCATAGAAAGGGTCGAAAAGAAGTATTTGCTGAGCATAACAGAACCCTTTCTGGGTGTTTTGTACTGTCATATATATCTCTGTAGCCTGTGTGGTAATACGGAAATATCTTCGGGAACTGCTGAATAAGCCCTTTAAGCCAATATGGCTATATATATATATATATATATATATATATATATATATATATACCATCAAACTATTCATGTGAAAACTATATAATTTTATTCAGACATTTGTTGGATACCAATAATAATTTATTAAGTTGTTATTATGGACTGTTTCACATACTTCCTGTCATTTAATCCTGGAACCATTTAAATGTTAGGTCCTTTTTCATAAACCCTTTTACAGATGAGCAGTCTAAGTCTCAGAGGAATTTACAAATTTGTGGTGAAAGTGGCAGACGAGTGATCTGAACCCAGTAGCCTGAAAGCCCACACACATGCCCACTCTGCTGCACCCTATGAACCCTGTGAGGAGCTGAGACAGAGTCCTGAGTCATGCATCAAGGCAGCACCTGGCCTTTGCGGGAGCTGCTTTGTCCACTCAGCTCCCCGTTCCTGCTCACGTTGCAGGTGGAGGTGAAGGAGGAGCCTTTATTCAGCATCTACTAAGGAGCAGGCCCTGTGCTAGCTACTTGGTTTCTGTTGTCCGGTTTTACCTTTGCAGTGATCCCTGGACAGGGGTCTGGGGAGGTGTCACAATCCCTCTCTATTTCTAAGGAAGACCGAGAGGTTGCTCCAGGTCAGGGGCAAAACTCCTTGTTCATGTGTGTAATAAGCAGGTGAAACCATGGAGACCTGCTCAGGCGAGCAGAGGATAGGAAGCTGGGAATGGTCTGGGTGGAGTGGGGGTGAGTGGAAGATGGGTAGAGGGATATCTGTGCTATAAATTAGGGGTGGGATACAAGGGGGAGAAGGACAACATTCTATAAATGGCTACCGTTATTGCCCTCTTACTCTGTGCCGACACTTCCCATGATCATTTCATCCTGTCCTAATACTTGACCTTCAATCCAGGCATTATTATCCCATTTTAGAGAGGAGGGCACCCAACAAATAACTGGCACAACCAGGCTACAAAAGTAAATAAAGGTCCATTCTTTCTCCACTATAGCAGGCGGCCTCTCTGGCACCCGGCACGCTCCACTCCTGGAGGGTTGAGTCTATGGTGTGTGTCTGAACACTGGGGACTGAGGGGGGCTGCAGTGGTGTACCCCACATGGTTCCCGGGTGCCTGAAGTTCCAAATGGCAGCAGCACAGCAGCCTGCACCCCACTAATTGTCCCCCTTTGTGGTGTTCAGTTAAGGACTCCGAAGAAACCAATCTTTGTGTCTTTTCATGGTTAAAATTCTACATCGAACTGAAACCTCAAAGCAGCCACCAAGCCTGTCTTTGTTGGGTTTCTAGGCAGTGAGGACGCTGCATCGCAACACTTAGCACTCTGAGAGAAAGGGACCGGGTTATTCAAAGGGGAACTCAACAAGAGCCTTTTTCTCCCAAGTTCTGGCAATTTCCGACTCACTTTTAATCCCCGGAAAAAGCGTTGGATGGATCCCTTTTCTCCACATCGCAACGTTGTTCCTTCGACTTCAAAATCTGTTGATGGAAGATTTTGGTGAGTAGTTGAGCAGTTCCCATTTTCTACACCATTCTAGTAGCATCAGCTTGGTTTTCAGAACCTCAAAATCATTTTTGAAAAAACTCAATCCATTCAGAAATATACATTTTAAATTCAAGTGCCTGAAAATCAAATAAATTGTTGCATTGTAGTTTCACACACAAGCCTTAACTGCATTCCTGAAAAATAAGGCACAAGACAGGTTTCTGAAGAAGCCATTCAATGAAGTGAACTTAAGGCACTTTTCCTAAAAGAGCAAATCTATCCTGAAAGAAGAGCCAGAGGCAACCTTAAGGGCCTCCATTCTCCGGACACCCACTCCCGGGTAGGAAAGAAACTATTTCCAGCTCAATGAAGAAGAAATGGCTTCTAATGGCAAAGACCTCCTGACTTCTTAGGGCCTGGGGTTGCTCTCTGGGCCAATCATCACCATCATAATCATCACCATCAAAACTATCATGTATTAGGGAGCTAAAATGTGCCTGGCTCTGCCTGGGGCATGTGACACACTATTTCGTCAAATCCTCAAACTTTCCAGGTAGGAGAAATGCTGATCCCCATCCTACAGATGAGAAACCTAAAGCTCAGAGGTGCTAAGGGACCACACAGCTAGCAGGTGGCAGAGCCCTCAGTCAAGCCACAGCTGAGGGACTCCAGCTGAGTTCCTTTTGTCTTGATGTCCTGCAGCCCTACTCCTCTCCAAATCACTGGCTCAGCTAATGAGAAGAACTAGGAGGCTGTAGATTAGACTGTGCTGTTGAGGTGAGATGTTCCCCTTAAAACTGAAGATGCTTTCAGTTGACTCACCCAAATGGACTGCCCAAATAAACGTCCTCCGACCAATTTCCCCAGACAAAATGGGACTCCACACTCTTCTGTATGACTACGGGAAATACACCAATTGCAAACGAAAACCCTGCTGTAGAATCCTGAGATCCAAAGGTGACATTGGTCCAGCCATTACGTAGGACAGTTTGACGGAATATATTATCATTTAAAATACTCATTTCTGACATCCTACAAAATACCTGACTAGTATTCCTCAAAACTCAAAGTCATCAAAAATGGGGGAAGTCTGAAAAATTGTCATGGCAAAGAGGAGCCCGAGGAGACTAAATGCAACCTGGTATCTTGGATGGGACCCAGGAACAGAAAAAGGACATTAGTGAAAAGTAAGGAAATGGGACTAACTATGGAGCTTGGTTAATAATAATGTATCGGTTTTGATTCATTAATTCTAACCAATGTGCCCTGCTAACGTAAGATGTTAATTATAGAGGAAACTATTATTACATTGGCGGAGATATGGAAATTCTCTGTGCTAACTGCTCAGTTTTTCTGTAAATGTAAAACTGTTCTAAAAAGTAAAGTCTATTAATAAAACATTTGGCTACTAAATGTTTTAAAATCCAGTTGAATAATTATTATTATTATTATTTTTTTTTTTTTTTTGGAGACAGAGTCTCACTTTATTGCCCAGGCTAGAGTGAGTGCCGTGGCGTCAGCCTAGCTCACAGCAACCTCAAACTCCTGGGCTCAAGCAATCCTGCTGCCTCAGCCTCCCAAGTAGCTGGGACTACAGGCATGTGCCACCATGCCCAGCTAATTTTTTTTTCTATATATATTAGTTGGCCAATTAATTTCTTTCTATTTATAGTAGAGATGGGGTCTCGCTCTTGCTCAGGCTGGTCTTGAACTCCTGAGCTCAAAGATCCGCCCACCTCGGCCTCCCAGAGAGCTAGGATTACAGGCTTGAGCCACCACGCCCGGCCTTGAATAATTATTTTTTAAAAATAAAATTTCAAATTAACAAAGTACTGTCTGCTTCCAATCAGTATGTTCACTAGAGAAGTGAACATTCCTTTCAGTGGCTGGGCAAACATGTAAGGGACATCGGTACAGCCTGCTTGCTGTAACAGAGACCCTGGAAACCTCTACCTATGGGGAGCCCCATCAGTGAACTGGAAGCGCCCATTTGTCTCTCCCAACCCCAGGGTTCCCTGCCCACTGTCCCACTGTTGTTGCGGCAACCCAAAATTCCCCTGTCTTCAGTAGTCTCATCAACTTGGCTATCTTTGCCTTTCTCCTCTGCCTTCCAGAGCACATCATGGAAAGTACCATTTCAAAATCAGTAACCCTTCCAGGTACTGTCATGCTAAAGACCATCGATTCATGATCTTAAAATCTCTCTTTTAACCTACAGCCTCTGGGGGGCGCCTCTCCACCCACAGCTTCTGGAGGTGGAAGGGAGCCATGGGCTGATTTATCCTCCCTGCAAGACAGATTATGGCATCTCCTATGAGGATGGCAGACATCCCCCCAGTCAGGTTTTGCTTTTAGCCTGGTTGTTTTAAACAGCACACATCTGCAATGTGTAGGAAAGAGCTATTCCTACTCACTGTTGGTGGCAAATTGGTAGTCTCCATGGAGAGGATCTTGGCAACACTTACCGAAAGTTTAAATGCACATCTCCTCCACCCGGAAATTCTACATCTAGGAATTTATCCTATAATTGTATGTGTGCATTATTTATCATGCCATATGAATAAGGGTATTCATTATAAAATTGTAACAGCAAAAGACTAGTGACATTTAAATGCACATTCATAGCAAAGTGATTAAATTGTGGTAAATGTATCCAATGGAAAACTATTCAGCCACAAAAAAGGAGATGGATCTGATAGCTCTGATATGGAAGGAGCCTCAAGACACGGTTAAGGTGCAGAACTGTGTGTCTGGTGTCTCAGTCAGGACCCTGGCAGGAAGTGTGGATAGCACACTCAAGTGGGCCAATTAGAGATCATTTAATAAAGGAAAGTCAGTACCATTCCCGGGTCAGGCTCCACCAGCCTGGGAGAGCTGATTGTTACATTTCAGTGTCATTTTGTGAGCCAGATATTAAATTTTCAGTAGCTTGATATCAGCCATAGTGGGAAAATTTACAGCACAAAAACTAGGAGATGCTGCAAATCAGAAATGGTTCCTCTACCCCAGAAAGCCAGTTATTCAACATTTATCAGCCCGCCCCTGAGAGAATTTAGTAAAAGGTGGGCAGGGTTAATGGAAATCAGGTAGGATAATACAGTCCCCTGGAGTTAGTCACGATGGGGACCGAGCAAGAGCAGGAAATGGTCACCAAACCAGGGCAGTGTAGCTGAAGAAGGACATCTCGCAAGAGCCCTTGAGAGAGATGGTGCAGCAGGGAGGGCGACAGGGAGATAAACACCCCAAGCTCACCCTCCTCCCACCTTACCATCTGCAGCCAGTGCTCGTGGCTGACCGAACCCACCTGAAAGCAGAGAGGAGGGACCCTTGGGTGCAGCCCACCTGGATCAGCCCGGGAGCACCATGCAGAGTAGAGAAGGGTGGAGATCCGGACCCTGCAACCAGAACAATACGCTGCCAGCTGTTTTATTGAAAAATAAATAAAAAGCACCCACCTATTCCAGGCACATTCAAGCACATATATTTCTGGAAGAGCCCCGTGTAACTGGTGCCTCCAGGAAAGCTACCTGCGCAACCACGGTGAGCAGAGGGAGACTTTCTTTTCACTATACTCCCTTTCATATCTCCTTTTAAAAAAGGAAGCAAGAGTTTTCTGAATAGCAGTGATGTTCCCTCTGTACATATTTGGAGCTAAGTACAGAGCTCTTCACTGGGTGGGACAACTGACTCCCATGATTTCAGGGAGCACCATTTGCTAAAGACAGATGCCCTGTGGAAGCAACCCATTGAAGAAAACACCAAAGTCACACCAGTGCAGGGTAGAAACTGCAGACTTGGGAGCTGGACTCTGCCCCAGATTGGCTCTGAGAACTAGGCACCCCCTCCAAGCTCTAGTTCCCTGGCATGTGAAGCAGGAAACCACTGCTAACTTGTCAGGGCAGGAGGGGGCTTGTTCGGGTGTCAAGGAGAGAGAGACTCTACAATCCCCATCAAGGACTGGGGGCTGCCCCTGAGCACTTTTCTTTGCAAGTCTTTTGCACCCACCTGGCAGCCTTCCGCCTCTGGAAAAGGCTTCCAGAGTGACCAGAGGTGCGTGGTAGGTGGGCCCTGAGCTCCACCTCATGGCTGCTCAAACAGCTCCCTAGAGGTGGCAAAGAACTCCCAGCAGTGAACGCAGGGCTTGGAAATGCTCCAAAGACTTCACCCACGAGTTCACCCAGCAACTTTGCTTCCTCCCCCCACCTCTCCCCCAGGGGAGGAAGAGTCGCCCCCTAGGAAGGTTAACCCAGGTCCCATCCGGGACCATAGCTACAGGTCAACTCCCAGAAGCCCTCCTGCAGCTGGTGTGCTGTTGGGAAGTGCGTTAGAGGCCCACCCACTGAGATCCTCAACATGACAAAATGCCAAAGCAAAACGCTGTAGCATCTCTGGCTCACACGCACAAGCGCATGCTCCGAACCACTGCAAAAGCACTTGATGAGGCTTTGTTGCAGGACCCATGAGGTTTTACGGGCTTTTTAAAAACACTAATTCATAGTGTAATAGGTTGTCCTCTAAAGACAGAGGCAAATTCAAAGTCATATAACACCTGGCTTCATTCCAGCCCATTATTTTTACTTAGAAACTCCTTGGAGATAACCTTAAAATTTAAATTGCAGCCTCTCCCTGAATGAGCCTCCTGCCCTGCCCGCCACTCCAGGCAGCCTGGAGCTGCCCTTCATGGAGCGCTCACTGAGTATCGGGCAGGACACCTGTGCGCACACAGAGTCCCGATTCGCTCCCAGGAGACGTGTTAGCAAGCCCTTTTGGGAGGCCGAGGGAGAGAGGCTGGCTGGGAGGGCTGGGCTAGCGGACCCAGCCTCCACGCCTGCCATCACGAAACCAGGCTGAGGTGACAAGGGCCTTGTCCATCCGCTTCTTGGTGACTCAGATGGAGAGACTGAGGCCCAGAAGAGGAAGGGTTGCAGCTGGAACCCTGCTCTGTCCCCAACTCCCTGTGTCATACTCTTGCCATGGAGTGGAGAGAGTGGGGTGGGGACCACAGCCTCAGCTCCTGGGGGCTCAGCTTCCTGTCATTGCATAGGGAAGGCGAGAGGAGCCTCCTGGGCCATTGTTACCCCCTCCAAGGTCCCGTAACCAGGCCACGTTTACCCATTTGTGAAATAAGAGGACTGGGCAAATCATATGAATAAAAAGTCATGATTAAAGCCAGCCCCCCCCCACAGCCTTGGGAGTTTTGTTCTTGGGATGAGCAGGAGCAGGCATCCAGCCGAGCTTGCCATCTTAGCCGTCTAGAGGTGGAAAGCAGCGCCACCTGTTGGTTAAGAAGGGTATGGTCCCACAACAACCTTGGAAAGAAGACAGACATGGATCCATCACCTGAGAAGTGTTTATTAACCACCCAAGGGGTGCAGGCCTGGGCAAAGCGACCTGCCAGGGGCCTTCAAGGACAGCCCCTACATTCCCCCCACCCTCTAGCCCACTCCTCTGCCCAGAACTTTGCACACCCAGCCCAGTGCCGTGGGTCCTGCACCCTGTGGGTGGTTAATAAACACTTCTCAGGTGATGGATCCATGTCTGTCTTCTTTCCAAGGTTGTTGTAGGACCATACCCTTATTAACCAACAGGTGGCGCTGCTTTCCACCTCTAGACGGCTAAGATGGCAAGCTCGGCTGGATGCCTGCTCATCCCAAGAACAAAACTCCCAAGGCTGGGGGGCTGGCTTTAATCATGACTTTTTATTCATATGATTGTCCACACAGCTCTCCACATGGTCCTCCCAACAGCCCAAGATAACGACTACCGTTTTCTCCGGTTTCTCCCTTCTCTGCCCTGCTCGACCGAGCACGTGTGTGGCAGTTTGTATTGTCCCCTGTCCACTGGGAGACAGAACCGCGCAGCGGTTATGCACTTGGCCTCTTGAATCAGACTCACATGCACACCCCAAATGCACCATCGCCTTGCTGGGTGGCCTTGGCCAATTGACGTCCCCTGCCTGAGCTTGCAGGGCCTCCTCTGCACAGCCAGGAGTGTAACAGTGCACACCCTGTGCAGCTGGTGAGAGGACTAAGACGTGGCATGCAACACTGGCACCATGCTGGGCACATGGCCTTTTTTCCTATTCGTGTTATGCGGTTATGCACTGTCTGCCCAAGGTCATGTGCACCTCACTCCAGAAGATTTTCTTAATAAACACAGTAAGTTAACATACAGAGGAAGGTCCTCCGCAGTTCTTCACACACTACGAGCTCATTCCCATCCCAGAGTCCACACTTGCTAGGGCCCTGCCTGGAATGCTCTCCCTCTAGCTCTCTCCATTGCTGCCTCTTTCTCATCCTTCATGTCTCAGAGTTCTTCCCTGACACCTCAGTGAGAATAGTTTCTTCTGGTTTTTCTCACTGTGGCCCACTGTTTATTTAACACTCATGACCACCTGCTGTTATCTTACGTGTTTATTTACCTACGTGACTGGGTTCTGTTTTCCTGTTGGAGCAAGAACTCCAGGAGGGCACCTGGGAGGGTGCCATCCAGGGCTAGTGGTGACAGGGTGAGTGACCCATGTGTGAGCAGAACGGGACTGGCAGCCTGTTCCCTGGCTGCTGCGTGTGCTCTTGTCCTGCCTCTGGCAGACTGCCGGCTCTCTGAGGGCAGGAAAGGGGTCCTCGCCCACCTCCCAGCCTCCAGCTGGCCCACTGCCAGTGCTCAGCGGGAAGAGGCAGGACTTAGGGGAGCAGTGGGGAGCAAGTCGGAGGGCTGCTGAGGGCGTGACAGAAGGGCAGGGCCCTGAGGCTCCCACCTCAAACATCCCCCAGGTGGTTCCTGGGAAAGACAGAGGTTTGCTTCCAGGTGGCTGTCCTTAACACCAGTCTCAGGTTCCCCTGCTGATGGTGGCCACCAGGTGTGCCTTGCTTCAGCAACTGCTCCCCTCCCTCTCTGCTCCAAGTCTCTCCTGTTCCCCGGCCCTCACAAGCATTCCCACTTGGATGGGAAGCCCTGCCACGTCCATTCCCGCACTGTGCAGAAAGCCAAGCATGCACACGCCCTTTCATAAAGAGACACCCGGACTTTGACAGCTGCAGGTCTCCTCTGAGCAAAACGGTGTGATTCAGAGAGTCCCATGGGCTCACGCTTGACACAAAGTCATCCTACGGCAGTCAGGCCTTCCACGTTCTGTCCACCAAGTCAGAAAATGTCTCCATGCCTAGGGACTGATCCACCTTGGATGCACCCCACTCAGAAGCACGAGGCTCCACAAATGAGAAACTGAGTCACTCACACACGCCTCACTCTTACCTTCACCCAGCATGTTCCCGGAGCTGGGAAGTTGGAGACATACGTAACAGCAGGACACATAGCAATAGCCTCACCACTTAAAACACATTTAAGTCAATGCCCACGGTCAACTACGAAGTATACGGAATGCCTCTTAACTGGCGAGCACTGTTCTAGACATTGGGAAGACAGAGGTGATGTGCTAGGTGAGGTTCTGCCACCATATGGAATTTTCGGTTTAGTCGGAGAGACAGGGAATCTCCAAACAAATCTGTGCACCACTCCCAGGTGACCTGTTGGTGGAGACAGAGTCACGTGATGGAGATGACTGCTAGGGCCAAGTCATGGGGGGTCCTCTGTGAGGGGACCTAGATAGGGGCTGAGATGAGCCGACAAGGGAGGGCGCTGCCCGCAGGAGGAACACCAAGTGCAGAGTCCCGGGGGGGCAGGGGGAGGTTAAAGGCACTAACGGAGACCATGTTGCTGGAACCCAGGGCAAAGGAGCGAGGAACCGGTGATGCAGCTGAGATGCCCCCCAGGCCAGCAGGGGTCCGATGACACAGAGCCTTGCTCACCACAGTTAAAGTAAGAAGAGGTGTTTATTCTGAGTGCAATGGGAAACCTCTGAAGGGTTGTAGGTGAGGTGTTTAAGTGATTTTTTACTCAAGAAAAGTTGACTCAACAGCATGGCAATGAATGAATGAACCGAATAAATGAATGAATAGCTACTGAATCAACATAAGCAACCTAGGGTCTCTCAGTGCCAAAGTCATGCTGAGTTCTGCGGGGACATGGGGGCAAGAAGCCCGGGATATCCCACACACTCTAGGACCATGAACCCCACGCCAAACAGAGAGCAGAGCATGTCCCCTCCACAGGTCAGAGAAGCTGCTGGCTTTGGTCTCTGGCCCTTCATAAACTCTGCTCACTGTGTGGATGGGGAGACCAGATTGGAGAGGAGTTAAGTTTAATGTTACACATCCAGGTGACTCCCCAAGACCTCAGGTGAGGGCAGGGCTGCACCTAAGAGCATGGAGATCACCAGCTAGTCTCCAAGCCCATGGGGGACACTCTCTACCCCGCCACCTCCCACCCCCTCATCCCTTTTTGAGATGTGGAAGATGAGGCCCTAAGTGGGAAGGATTTTCTCAAGGTGACAGAGGGAACCCAGCCTTCTCAATTCCCACCAAGAAAACAAGACAAGAGACGAGCCCCAAACCCAACCGGCAGACAAGCACAGACCTCCTCCCCAGGGCTGCAGCCACCTCCACAGACGCCAGGGCTGTCCTCCTTGTGGAGTGTGGCTGCGGTCCCTGCCCCACAGCCCCAGCACCTGGCTGGCGCCAGCCAGAGCCAGGGCTCAGTGAAGCAAGACAGGGACACAAGGGGCTGGCGAGTGGGCAAGACCACGGGCACTGCAGCCAGACAGCCCTGGGTTTCGGTACTGCTCCCCTGCCTGCTGGCCCTGTGACCGTGGAAATGAGTCTGAACCTGACCTGAGCCTGTCTTCTCACATGTAAAAGGCAAATGAAAACACAGAGTTCACAGGCTTGTGATGGGTTTAATACAATCGCACGTGCTGCGTGCTCAGCTCAGTGTCTCCCCCACAGAAAGTGCTCACAGATAGTATTCATATCAATATGGATAATGGTGGTGGTGGTGGAGCCAAGAAGAGAAGAGGGGCTGATACGGAGCATCCTGGCCCTGGGCACTCCCAGCACTCGTGCGAATGGGCACCTGGAACATGCTTGTTAAAGCAAGCAAGAAGACTGGGATGTTTTAAAAGATTCCCATTTTCTAAACAAAATTTTCTGCATATCACTCAAATTAGCAGATAATCTGGTCTGTTTGGGTTCCCAGCACCCCCAACTCCCACCCCACCCCGACCCCAGGAGAGCTGCCTCCCAGCTCCCGCCCCAGGACTCCTCTCTCGGTGGTCACAGGTGTTGCGGTGAACAGCTTGTGGCTTGGGCTTTGAGAGCCGGTCTTGTCACCGCGGCAACTCCCCCTCCTCTCTCCCTCCCCTCTCCCTCAGTGACCAGAGAGGAGGCTGGGGGCATTGAGGGAGCAGAAAGAGTATCATGTGGCCAGGGCTTTGGCAGAGCTTGGCGACGGCTTACCTGTGGCGGTGGGAGTGATCCACAGCGGTGAAGATGTGCCAGGGTTTCAATCTGCCCTTGCCCAATTCCCACAGCTGGCAGGGTGATTAGGGACCCTCCTCCTTGGATTACAGGGCCCCCACTTCCCACCCCACTTTCCCCTCCTAAAGTTACGCCAGCGCAGAATGGGCAAACAGACACCCACACAGCAAAGCATATTCCAGCCGAGTGCTAGGCATCCCGCAGACCAAGCCTTGGGCTGCTGGTGCCAATTTGTGGGTCCATTCTTGGGTTACAGGAGCTGGAGTAATCCCAAGAAGTGGGGCAACCCAACTCCCCAAGCCCTTTCCCCTAAAGGTGAGGAAGGGCTGCCTGTGTGCACACGTGTGTATATGCATGTGAACCCCATGCCTCCTGAACACCTGACGTCCATGCACGAATCTATTTTCTCCACAAATATCCCCCGAGCATCAACTGTGCTGGGCCAGGCACAGGGCACGGAAGAGGGTGGGGCAGAAGAGGAAGGCCTAGTCTACGGGCAGCTATGGACATGTCATCTGTGATTCCCGGTTCCTACTCTAAGGCAGACTCCACCCTAAGCAGCATTTCTCCTCCCCTCATTGTCATTGCTACTCTTATTTGGGTCATGTTGGGCCACTGGTGTTTCTCTATTGCTTCCAGCAAAAAAAAGGGGGGGGGGGAAGCTATTGGATCAATTCATTCCACAGTGGCCTGGCTTACTTAGATTGATAATAAGTGATATGTTTCTGTCCCCAGACTGTCCACTGGGGTAGACCCCAGTGCCCAAGCTGGAGCTGCAATGGGATTCCCTTCCTGTAAGGAGCTGCCGTTGGCCTCCCCCCTACACACATGCACATGCACACGCCGTTGGCCTCCCCCCTACACACGTGCACATGCGCGCACACACACGCACGCACACACACACACAGCTGGAGCTGCTCTTCCCACTTTCCCTGCTGTCTTCCTCTCTTTGGTTTGTCTTCCCTCTCTCCTGCCCCCATCCGCCCCAAGCCTGGCTGCCTGTCACCTGGTCCCTGCTTCTCTTTTACAATTTCTGCTTCAGAAATACCCAATGAAGTGTCCATGCTGGCACCAATTAGCATCGGTTCGGGCACTTGGCGAAGTGAACTCTAAGCACTGCTATTGAGTGTTTCATCCAGAACAGCCCCTGCCCTGTCCTCATCACGCAGCATGGGAAAAAGGGATGAGGTGGGGAGCCAGGAGCACCCCACTCAGCATATCCAGATCATTGACATTTTTTGTTTCCGACACACACTGCTAATTTGTGGGTAGACGCCATGGTCGACTCACCGGGGACTGTGTCCTCACGCCTGTCAGGCTCCAGCCAGAATGCCGTCCTTGGGGGAAGTCCTCATGGGCGGGGTCCCCCCTCCCGCCGCCCCCACCCCCACTTCAGATGCAAAGCGCACATATGGCTCATCTCCATCTTTGGGGAAGGTTCTGTCTAAAGTCTTCCCAAAGATTCAGATTGTATGACAAATCACGTTCTAGACTATCGCGGGGAGAAAAGGGCCCAGGCATTTGCATCATTACCCCCAGACAACAGCTTCATTAGGCTGAAAGGGAGGTTTGCAGCCTTGCGGGCTCTGCCACTGACCTGGGCCTCTCACTTCCCCATTGTCTGCGGGCTCCGAGCCCCTCGCTCCGGACCATATGGTCTGTTCGGGCATCTCCTGCTGCCTTCCAGGGAAAGCAGGCGTGTTGGGGAGCGTGTGGGCCAGCCGCGGCCTGCCACCAGAAAGTGGGTCAACCGGGCCAGGAGAGAGAAGCCACCAGAGATCAGAGAATGCCAGACCCTAGAAAGCAGAGCGTGGGCCCAGCACGGAAGGAGAGAGGTTCCCCAGCTGGAGGGCACTCGAGATCAGAGCCTTGGATGTGACCCCTCAGAGAGCAGGTGGCCTGTTGTCCCCATAAGTCTGACAGCACCTTAGGGTGATGAGTGGGGGAAGGGGTAGCAGAGCTCATGCTGAGTCCACCCCTTCTTACCCCAGCCCCCTTTCAGGCCCTCGAGTATTTGGAGACCCCAGACCTCAGGCATTCTCCCAGGAAGCCAGTAAGCACACTCACAAAGTGGCAGCTGGAGTCTGAGGCCACCATCCCCTTCCCCAGTGTCCCAGGACCCCGAAAACCTAAAAAGCAGGTTGGCCCTGAGGATACCCATGGGTCTGATTTAAAGGGGGCTGTGGGGGCAGGGCCACGAGAGCCCCCCAACCCCTGTCCCTGCAAAATCCCATCTCTTGGAAAATCCACTTTCTCCAAGCCTTTGCGAGATTCCGAACACTCGGAATGAATCCAGGGGCCGCCGCTGCCAACCCTGGGCAGCTGCAGGGCCCTGGTTTCTCTAGGGAGAGGGAGTCTAATGTCCCCCTGCCCCCCTGTCCGGGGGAGGCCCTGGCGCCGGGCCGCGCGAGCCATGAACCCTCGCGGCGCACGCACTCTCGGGGAGGAATTCGTCGCGACCAAGAAACCGGCCGCCGTGGGTCTCGCCTGGATGTTTCTTTAAGAGCAGGGGAAGAAAACAGCGTCTCTCCTCTCTGCGCAGCGCTGCCACCCCGCCAACGCCAACCGCGCGGATTAGGGCCAGGATTAACATTTTAAACTCGCCAGACTTTCTGACTCAAAGATCTTCTCTCGCTAATCGTATTACTGTCCCTGGGATTATTGCCTTACTCGCTACAGAACAGATTCTAAAATCAAATTGATTAAAGTTCCCTCCTGTTTTCTCTTTGCTCCTCTAGGGGAGGGAGGGCTGCAGCTTCTCAGGGAGATGACTTTCAAAGTCGCGTTTCGCCCCATCTTTTTCTCTTTCCCCCTCCTCCCCTTCCACGCCAGGAGGCGGTAAGACGGACGACACGGTTCCTTTATTCCCGCCCACGCCAGCTCCTAATTCCTGGTAATTTATCTCACATTAAAACTCCTTTAAGGGAGAATGGACCAGCGGCCGCACCTGCTATGCAAATGCAGCCGGGTCCGGCGGGCCGCGGGGCTTGCGCCGCCCGAGCGCAGCCCTTCATATGGAAACGCGCGGCCGCGACAGCTTGCGACGGGCCCGGGGACCGGGACGGGGCGGGCGGGGCGGGGCCGAATGCCCTCCCAGCCTCGGAAAGCGCCGGGGTGGGGGAGTATCTGCCCCTCTCCCGTGGGCTTTCTTCGCCGCACTCTTTTCTTCCAGCCACCTGTATTGTTCCTTAATAAACGCCCTGTTTTAGCGCCTGCCTGTCGGCCTCGACCTCGCCCAGAATCCGTCCTCATTCTGCATCCCGACTCTGGGAGCCTCGGACGTACCCAAATCGCAACGGCGTCCCCCACTGCTTTTACGCTTTTACGCGCGCGCGGGGAGCCGGTCACCACGAACCGACCCCGTTTCGCCCCGGGCTGGGGGGCGCCCCCGGATTGGAGGTGGCATGGGACAGATTGTCGTCTGTGGCCCCAGATCCGTGCCGGGCGCGCTCCCCACGCGCAGCCACCCGGAGGAGGCCGGCCGGGTCCTGGCGCGGCCGCGGTCGTCGGGCGGATAACACGGATTAGTGTGCTGGGGACCTTTGAAGCCATTTCTGTCCTCACGTGGCTGGAGGCCCCTGGCGCAGTCGCCTCTCGTGCAGCCCTAATCCCCTCACGCGGCTCCCGCGGCCAGCGGCCCTCCCGGCGACTGGAGGCGCGGGCCGGGTCCCGCTCGCGCCCGGCCACCCCGCAGCCCCCGCACGCGCGCGCCCCCAGGCCTCTCCGAGGCCCCGCCGTGGGAAGACCCGCGGCGCCAGGGTCGCTCGCGCCAGGCTCGGGGAGACCCCCTTCTCCCAGCCACGGAGTCTTTATTCGTGGCTCCATAAAAGGAACCCAGAAAAGCCGGAGCAGATCCGCGGCGGCGGCGAGGGCGGGGGCGCGCGGGCGCGGCCGGCGCCCCAAAGAGATGCAAAGTGATAAATACATTGTTTAGGGGCCGCCCGCCCGTTTGGTCCACTGGGGGCATAGAAAATGAGGCGCTTTCCTCCCTCCTTTAACTCGAGGGGAGTACCAATAATTCATGTATGTTATAATTCTTCATCGCCCCTAGGTAGTCTGGGAAAACTGGAAGAAAAGAAAATGCCAGAAAGTTATGGTAAAACTTAAGATGCGGCCGAAGTCCGCTTTCTTTGCCCCTGCTGCGAGTGTTTGAATAAGAAGAATGCTCCTGGACTGTAACAAGCAAAAAGAATGAAGAAGACAAAAGATTTGCAGAAAAAGGTTTAGCTAGAAGACAAGGCAAGTGAAACTGAAAGGAGAAAAAAAAAAGCATTTACAATGGAACAATAAGTGTACTAATCGCTTTGATATATTATACAAGCCCAAAGACCCAAAACATTGTGTAATTATTTATAAATGACTTCTCCACTCCTGTGTATAATGCAGAGGAAAGAATAAAACTGCAGGCTACTCTCTAAACTATTTCTAAATAGACCTGGTTCAAAAGAAGGCAGAAGTGTTTGAAATAAAATAATTAATGGTGGATTTTATGGTTGTCTCATTAAAACATTTTAATTACTACAAACAAAATGCACTTGTGTTCCAATGCAACTTGAATTTATGTAGCCAGGCATTAAGGTAGAGAAAAGCAAAAGGAGAACACTTCAGCTATTTCTACGTTTATTTCTGAATTCTCTCCCTAAACCAATAGTTGGGTTCCATTAGGATAAATTTCAGTGTGACTTCTTTTGTACACACAGAAGACAACTCAGCCGCACACAGTTTTCCCACACTTGACCCACTAACATCCAGGGGGGGAAAGTGTTTTTAAATCTCCACTGAAGATGTTCTTAAGGATTCAAACACACAAAGCAGACAAAAATGAAACGGCTCAGCAAAATTAACTCTGGCTTTAGCAACGTCCTGTGGCAGGTGCAGCCTGGATTTGGGGAACTAAACCCACTGACAGCAACAGCAGGGCTACGGTTTGGGGTTTTGGTTTTTATCTGAGCCCAGAAGAAGATTTAACTTCAAGAAATCTGTTAAAAGCAAAACTCAGAGGCTTTGAAGGCTGCGTGGCCCCTAGCAGCTGACGTGAAAATGATTTCAGGCCTCGCTGCAGAGGGGTGGGGGCAGGCACCTCCCCACTCCCTCTTCGGTCCAGGGTCTGTACCCTCAAGGGCCCCTCCCTGCACAAGTGTGCACACCCCCTTCGCCTCCCCCACTCTCCTTTGGGCACAAAAAGGACATTGTTTCACCCAAGGCTGGCCCAAACCACGAACACACTTCCAACTTCGGGCCAGCCCGAGCACACATGGTCCCTCCACACCAGGGCAGCCTTGAGAACCCCGATCAAACTGGACAGATGCTTACGGAAAGAATCTATCTGCCTGCAGAACTGCCCAGGGTGACTTTGGGAGGCGTTTCTGACCCAGCACTAGCATAAAGCAGATTTGCACCAGGGCTTCTTTCACCGGCACCCAAGATCCATCTCACACATAGGCACGTTGTAGGCTACCAAGCACATCAGCACACAATGCCGAGGAATATTTGAGCAGACATCTCCGAGGTGGGAAATGCATACAGACGGCACTGTATTTAGCAGGGCAGGGGCTGAGGGGGCCTCCACGGATTTCTGGAAACCATGGATAATTTGCCATTTTCCTTGCTCTGTCACTGAAAGACCCCTCTGTTTCCCCCCTCCTGCCTCGTTGCCCCCCCTCCCTACCCTCCTTCCACAACTGTCATGGGTCATCAGTAAAGAAAATAGGGAATTGTTTCTCCTTTCCTACCCCACCCTTCTCCTCTTATATGCAAACGCAATTCTGTGTCTGCCGGTGTACTTAATGCGCCCAAAAGGGACATGCCAGCCTGTGTCCCACATCATCCTTCCCTTCCTCTTTAGTAACTGCACCTTTTTCTTCCTTTAAAAAAAAACAGATTACACCCTTTTCTTTCTAAAATGCCACCCACAAAACCAATGCCACCCCTCCCCCCAGGTAGCTCCAGAAAGAAAATGATAACCAAAGTCCAGCAATCCTGAGTGGCCCTCTCCACACCTTTGTGCAAAATTTCCTATCAAGCTGCCCCCAGGGACATTGGTGTTGCCTGCTGGCCTTATAAACTCAGCGCAGTGCACCCCCCTGTCCCCAGCACCTGAGTGGCTGAGTAAGGTGCCAGCACCATTCACCTCTCCTATCATAAACTGCAGCTTTGTGTGTACTGTATAAAACAACCAAAAAACCCCACTTTGCCTTGTAAACCCACAAAAGTGGACCTATACATAGGTGCCACTGCACTCTTGAAATTAATATTCTGTCTAACCAATTGGAGGAGATGATGGGGAACGATCAGTGTCAGGTCAAACAATTTGGGGAGGAAAGTATGAAATGTGCTGGTGTCCCCTCCCCCAACCCATTTCCATTACCATCCCAGTACTTGTAATTACGGGACAATAACCTCTCAGCCTTAAGTGTTTCTGATAACTAGCAGGGAAACCACTTGGTTCAGCCTTGCAGCCACAAAAGGGCTGGACGCCTGTGGACACTGACTCCTGATGAAGTCACACACATGGTCACTGAGACACGGCAGGGTGCAGGAAGGTGTTTGGCCACAAATTTCAATCTGGAGCCATCCTGGATCTGCTCGCCTGTAGGCACCACAACCTGATGTCTGCGTTAAAATCCTGAAAATGTCTTGTGAACAGCACAAACTGTTTTGTTTTTTTATGTGTTGACCACATTGATTTATCATATGTAAATGCTGTAATTTACTACCATTTTCTTCATTAAAAAAAACAAACAAAAAGCAAGAGTCTCAAAAGACCCTGGAAGCATCCAGGGCCTTACTTTCCAGGGCCTCTCAATAAGGAAGCGAGATCCCCTCCCTGCTGGACCCACCCGAGATCCTGAGTCAGACCTCCAGGGCTGCCTGGAACAGGTGTGCACCTTCTGGCCCCTGACTGCCTTTCAGGGATCCTCCCCTCCCCTAGTTATCATGGGAGGAACCTCAGTCTTGGCATCACTGGAAGCACCTCTGAGCTGTCACATAACTGTGCCCAATCTGCCTCAAGGGCTTAGGCGAGCACAGGACAGGCAGGTGGGTGCTAAAGCAAGAAATGTCTTCCAATACGAGTAAATCAGCTCTAGGTATTAGTCAGCAGTGACTTCAGCAGTGGTCTAGATTTCCAGAAATTCTGATTCCAGGAATCCTGGGTAGGGTCCCCCAACATTACTACCACCCAGGTAACAATAGTGTCAGAAACTCTTAGTCCCTGGGAACATCTGCCCCACCTACTCTCCTCTGTCCCCCAGCAGACGGCAGCTGGATGTCTCACACATCAGGCAGCCGGACACCTGGTGCAGGACTGGCCGTCTCAGAGCCTGCCGTGGCTGGATTTATCACATGCCCACATCACCATCTACTGTGCTCTGGGAACGGGGCTTTCCACTGATGTGCTCATGCACTAGGCTTGCAGGGATTTGGAAAGCAGGAGAGACTTTCGTCTTCCCCAGCAAGGATACATATCCTCCTAGAATGGGCCCAGCCTTTTTCTTGTGAGTAGAGGCTCTGAGCCCCTTAAGCTACCTCCTCATTCTCATCCTGCCAGGGCCCAGCTCCATCCTCAGTGGCTCGCTCACAGGAGGGGCCCCCAAGCCCCAGATGCACCTATGAAAAGCACGAAAGGCAGGCACTAACGTCTAGAGAGGGGCTGCTCCATACACTGCCCAAGGGCCAGAAACAGGCAGAGCAGGGCTAAGATGCCTGCCCAGTCAGGTCTCTGAGGTGCAGGCAAAGGAGGGAGACGATGGCAGAAGAAAGCACAGACCCACTGCTAGCCCATAAGATGTTTTTGCTCACATTTGGAAAGGTGCCTTTGGGCAGATGTAGCCATGTCAGGATGCACAGCGTGGTGGGTAGAGAGGCTAGATTTCAGCCCTCACCTGCCCCCTCCACCAGGTGTCCTAGTACAGCGAACCTCTGGAACAACTGTCAAGTAACAGCCCCAGAGAAAGCAGCAGGAGGAGACAGAAAAAAAAGGCCACGTGGCCATTCAAGGCACAGCACAACTGTCCCTTACCCTCTTCCCACTGGGTCCACACAGAAGCCCCACTTAGACCGGCCCCCATGTCACCACTATGGTCATCCCTAACCCTCCTTCTGTCCAGATTGTCTGTCCACATCCCATCCATTCTTCAAGGTCTTTGGACCATTCTTCTGCCAAGAAGCCTTACCTTTGGGGGGTGCGCAGTGCTCTTTAGATCTGCTCCTTAATGGGCCCTAAACATGTCTCTGGGCCAGTGGCTGGTCACCTTTCTGTAGCTACAGCTCCCCTCCTTCAAGACCGCAGGCCTGCCTGAGGCCCCACCGAGCATCTGGCACAGGCAGCATCGGCCAGGCTCACCATCCCTGTCACCCTTGTCCACTGCAGTGCCTGGACCACAGCAGGCAATCAACATGGTCTATGGGCTGCCTCGAAATAAAGCAAGAATAAGTCTCTATGCTTTGGCAGCCTGAGCATTTAACTTGATGTTTTATTTGCAGAACCGCAGACACTAACCCTGGCCAGCTCAAGCAGAACATCCACACCAGGAAAAGGCCTACTGTGGGAGTTCTCACACAACCAGCAGCAGGACTGGAGAACCGGGCTCAGAAAACAGGCAGAGGGAGAGCAGAACCACAGCTGGGGGCGGGGCCAGGGAAGAGTTTGGCCAGGATGTCCACTGGCTCCTGGCTAGCTCTTCCCCCCCACCGGACACTGGCTCTTCCAGGCTGTTGCCATGACACAAGTGACCTCTGAGCCTAAATTCCAAGTGGGGCATCTGATTGACTATACTTAAAATCACAGGGCCACAGCCTAATTGTTAGGAATGGGGTTCTCGTGTATTCAAATTCCTCAGTAGGAAGGTACTCTGGGCACGAGGCAGCCAAAACACTGACAAATACCTTTTCCATTCACCCTGGCTAAACCAATTTTCTCCTCCAGGAATTTGAAAAAGAGGTTGTAGTGGGTTGAATAGTGGTCCCTCAAAAGATGTATCCATCGGGAACCTCAGTGTGTGACCTTATTTGGAATAAGGGTCTTTGCAGGTGGAACTAAGGTAAGGATCTCAAGTTCATCCTGGATTGTCCAGCCCTAAATACAAGTGCAAGTGTCCTTACAAGAGACAGGGAAGGCAACGTAAAGAAAGGAGGCAGACACTGAAGCGTTGTGCCTACAAACCAACAAACAGCAGGGGCTACCAGGAGCTGCCAGAAGCTAGGAAAGAGGCATGGGATGGATTGTCTCCAAAAAGGAGCCAACCCTGCTGACACCTTGATTGCAGACTTCTGGACTCCTGAACCACAAGAGAGTAAACTTTTGTTATTTAAGCCACCCCGTTTGCGGAATTCTGTTATGGCAGCCCAAAGAAACAAATACAGGTCCCTGAGGTGTCAAAGGCCGGGCTGGAAGGAGTGCACTGGGGCCACAGGCAAGCTGACACAGGGAGAAAGACAGAGGCCTGAGGCAGAGAGAGGACCCTGGCTCCTGATGGCTCACGCAAGTCCCCAAAGCCCTTGAATTCCTGAGGTGCCCCAATATCCATCCAACAATCACCTGTTCTTACATATGCTGCTGGTTGAAGCCACTGATTGAAGCCACTGCTGTGACTTTTAAAACCTCAAGCCCTTATATCTGTCTCTGTCCTTTCCCATAGGTCAGGGGTGCAGGGGGGGGGTATAGCAGGGGAAAGGAGCAGGCTCAGTAGAGTCACCTGAGCCACAAGACAAGCACTGGTCAGTGAGCCAGGTGGGCACTGCCTCTAGGCCACACCACCACAAAGCAGCAGGTGCCCAGGTGGCTCTGAGGGCCGTGGGCCTGAAGCCGCCAAGCTGGTATCAGGAGGAAGGGGCTGGAACTTCGCTGAAAGAGGCTCACTGTGTTTGTAATACCCATCCCACAGTCCCGTCCTGTTCCCTTAACGACTGTTCCCCCAAGTATGAAGGTGGGGGATGTCTGGGCCAATATTGCTTCAGGGTGAGGGCTGGTGACCAGAGAAAAGTGACTCTGGACATGCAGAATGAGGACCTGCTGGAATAGGCCAGTTTATGGCAAAGGCAAGAAGGAGGTTGGGGGAGGGGTTCCACTATGTGCTCACCGCCCACAGGCCAGCTCTCTCCCCAGCCAGGAAAGACGGGTCCCCTAGCAGGTTGCAGAGGCTGCAAGCACTGCTCCAAGAGACTTGGGGCAAAGGAGTCCTCCGAGGACAGGACGGGGGAGGACAAGTTCTCAGGGATGCTTGAGGAAAAGGGGTGCTTACACTTCTGATACCTGAAGAGTCGGGGGTGGAAGGTGCAGGGAGAGGAAAGAAGGGAAGGGTGAGGCCAAGATTCAACCCAACTTGGGAAACCGCCTGATCCTTTTTTCCATACTCCTCTCCTTGTCCCACAGGTCAAGTCAATATATTCTTTCCTCTGCTTCTCCATCAACCTGGGCGGAGCAGGGGCGCCCATGCCGGCCCTGTGCGCTGTGGCTCTCGCACTCGGGGCCACTCTCCTGTCTACCTGAATACGCTTCCCCCCAGCCCGTCCCGACGGCGCTGCCAAGCAGCCATGCATCGGGTGCTCTGTTCCAAAAGCGCTCTGCCGAGGGTCCCAGGAACATCATCACCCTCCGCGGGGTGGACGTGAGTCCCATTTATAGATGGGGAAAGTGAGGCTCAGAGAGGTTAAACCAGTTGCCCAAAGTCCCGCGGCCGCTCAGCAGCTGGAGAGGGGCTGCGGGTTTCTGCGCCTCCCTGCGCGGCTCGCAGGTCCCTGCTCGTGCCCCGCCAGCCCATCCCGCCCGGCGAGGGGCGCGCGGCCGGCCAGAGGAGCGTGCCTCCGCCGCTAATCGCCGCCGCCCCCGCCTGGTCTCCCCGCGGCCGCGCGACGCCGCCGATTGGCCGGCGGTAATTACGGGCACACTCCGGGAGGGGGAGGGACGAGGGCGGCCTCCCGCGAGCATAAATTATGCAAATGCCCCGGCGCCGCACGGGGCTGACCTGCCGCCTCGCTCCATTCACCCGCGCTGCCGCGGGGGCGGAGGTGGCGAGGGAGGGGGGCACCCATTGTTGCTCCGGGTACTTAAGGGGTCCCGAGGCCGGTCGTGTGCCACACTCGGTGCTCACACGAGCTGATCTCATCGCCGGCGACATCACTCGGGAGACCGGCCGGGCGCGTGGCCCGCGCAGGCGAGGCGAGGAGGCGAGGCCAAGTTCCCCGTGCGCTCCTGAGCCCTCCCAGGCCCTCGCGCCCGCAGCCGGCACCGAGTAACCCGGGCCGTGACCGTAAGTGCGCCCTGGTGGCCCTGCGCTGTCGGCACAGGCTCCAGCCCTCCGAGCGCCTTCCCGTCCGTCGGTCGGTCCTGCGCAGCGCCACGATGCCCGCCCCGCTGGAGACCGCCTGCCTCTCAGACCTCGACTGTGCCAGCAGCAGCGGCGACCTGCCGGGTTTCCTCACCGACGAGGAAGACTGTGCCAGGCTCCCGCCGCCTGCCTCCGTCTCGGGGGCGCCTGCGCCGGGCCGCAGGGGCGCACCCGGGAACTCGGGGGCCGCCGACCTGACCGGGGCGCAGGACGACGAGCAGGAGCGGCGGCGGCGCCGGGGCCGCGCGCGGGTGCGCTCCGAGGCGCTGCTGCACTCGCTACGCAGGAGCAGGCGCGTCAAGGCCAACGACCGCGAGCGCAACCGCATGCACAACCTGAACGCCGCGCTGGACGCCCTGCGCAGCGTGCTGCCCTCGTTCCCCGACGACACCAAGCTCACCAAGATCGAGACGCTGCGCTTCGCCTACAACTACATCTGGGCCCTAGCCGAGACCCTGCGCCTGGCGGATCAAGGGCTGCCCGGGGGCGCCGCCCGGGAGCGCCTCCTGCCGCCGCAGTGCGCGCCCTGCCTGCCCCGGCCCCCGAGCCCCGCCAGCGACGCGGAGTCCTGGGGCTCCGGGGCCGCCGCCTCCCCCTGCGCCGCGGCCGCCTCGCCGCTCTCTGACCCCAGTAGCCCCGCCACCTCCGAAGACTTCGCCTACGGCCCCGGCGACCCCCTCTTCTCCTTCCCAGGCCTGCCCAAAGACTTGCTCCACACGACGCCCTGTTTCATCCCTTTCCACTAGGCCCTTTGTGGGCACCATTTCCTTCCGCCTCCCTCACCCAACAGGCAATAGATGCGGCCCCAGCTGCGGCCCCCACTCGGGGCGGAGGGAGGAAGGGGAGCTGTAAAGAGGTGGGGGATACCTGAGCAGCCAGCCAGGTCCCGCACCCTCCTGCGCTGCCTCCCGGTCTGTTTCTCCAGCCCGCGGCCCGCCCGGGCCCCTCCCGCCAGCCCGCCCCTAGCCGGCCTTTCCTTTTGCACTTTCTGAACTCCACAAAACCTCCTTTGTGGCTGGCTCAGAACTCACCCCAGCCACCACTTCAGTGTGATTTAGAAAAGGGACAGGTCAGCCCCTGAAGACGAGGTGAAAAGTCAATTTTACAATTTGTAGAACTCTAATGAAGAAAAACGAGCATGAAAATTCGGTTTGAGCCGGCTGACAATACAATGAAAAGGCTTAAAAAGGAGAGACAAGGGCGGGCCTCATGCATTATGGATCCCGCCCCCCACCGCTGCGGCTCGCTCTAGGAAGAGCCCAGACTCTCGCTCAGCTATTCAGGCACTGGGCTGGAGAGGGCTTTAATTTATTCAAGACGCTTCATTCATATGAAAATGTATTTTTGTACATAAAGAGTTTATTCTATTATCATGAGCTATCGAAGTTTACATTTTTGTACTGCAGATGCTTCGTGTAAATAAAAACCGAGTAAAACAAGAAGTCACTAAGTTTCTTGCCTAACGTCAATGTTTCTGGGGCTTTTCTTGCCTTCCCCGTGTCTCCAGCACTACAGTGAAACACTAGCCCCGCCCACCTCCAAACCCTCCCTCCAGTCCTGTTTCAGAAACAATTCAAAAACAAAAAATAAGACGCACCTGATTTCCAACCAAGAAATGGATAAAGACAGACTAGGGCATGTGGGATCCAAATCATTTCCTTTCGCCTCCTAAACACAAGGGAGATCTTTCAGGCTCCCTATAAGCCAATTAAGACTTTTTAGAGGGGGAATTAGCCCGGGGTCCACAGCTACCTGTAGAGGTAGGGGCGGTGGGAGGGTCTTTCTTTTGAGGAACTCCGCATCAGCTGGCTCTGTGTTTCAAAGACAGAGGGGATTAAAGAGATCAATACAGTGTGGCCACCGGTTAGGAAGTCCCAGCGACAGGTGGGCCAAGGCTAGCCAGCAGAAGGGTCCACTCTTGTAACAGCCTACTTAGAGGGGGAAATTGATTTGTAAACAATGCCTCCGAATTGTTGTCCATTGAGTCTGGGTTCGCCCTGACTGTGAGGTGCGGGTTGAATTATGCTGGCCTGGCGTCCTGAGTGGGGCTGCAGCTGCCTAGGCTGTGAGCTGGGGTGCCTGCACCCCCCAACACACACACACACACACACGGGGGTGACCCGCAGCGAGGGGGGCATGCAGAGGGAGGGCTCGGGTGCTGGGCTGGCTGGGCCAGTCCTCAGGGGCAGTAGCCACAGCTTTCATTCACTGCCAGAGACATCAGCCGTCCAAACTCAGTGGGGATTTTTCTGGCTGCAGTGCATCTCTCTGTTGTCTGACAATTAGCTAACAGCACTGCCAGGAGCAGCTTTTGTTTTAAACTCCAGAAGGTAGGTAATTACAAGAGGGAGTTCCTAAAATTCTGTCACTGCCTGCTTCCCCAGCTCAAAGGTTACTCTATGCTAAGACAACATTTTTCCCCCACTGGGTGCTCCTTTTCATGAATGTAATCATTAGTGGCAAGGTGTGTGTGGGGGGGGTGAGGTGGGAATGGGTTCAGGAAAATGGATTCCATAGTGTTAGAGAAACTCTATTCTTTTTGGAGGGGGCCAGAAGCACAGGGCCAGAGTGAGGCCACTGACAGTGTGGTCCCCTTGCGGAGGTGTTTCCCCTCCTCACGCACACTGTGGAGGTGCGTTGGTCCACAGGTTCCTATGCCGGCTCCCCACCCATGGGCATCAGTAAGCCCAGCCATGGGCAAGGCACCCTCCTTCAAATAAAAAGGCTACTTTGCAGAAGATCCTGAAAGATGGGTGCCTTCTGTAATCATCCCCAGAACAGAGACAAACAGTCCTCCAAGAAAAGCTCCAGAAACGTCAAGGGCTGAGAATAGAATCGCTTCTGCTAAAAGCTCCAAGGAAAAAGTTGTTCTCTAAAATGACCCAGCCTGGGATCCCACTCTACTGTCTGTCTCAGAATCATTTCACCAGCTTTGCATTTTCCTAGAGCGAAAGGCACAGACGGTCTGCGCCAGATTTCCTGCTCTCCGTGCACCGGACGCTTAGAAGTGATTCCCTCTAGCTTTCAGAGGGGCCCAGGCTGGGAGGTCTCCCATGGAGAGTCTTCGGCTGTTATGTAAGTGCACGTGTCTGGGACAGAGGAAGAGAACAACAGATTGTGTTTATCACTGTCCACAATCCTTGGGAAAAGCCTCACAAACAGCTGGGGCAGGAGCTTTGTCTCATACAGTTGCACACGGCCAGCACTGCAAACAGGGGGAAACCCCATTACCACTCGAATTCCCAAGTTTTTGCCCCAACAGGTTCACAACTCAAAGTGCAAGACCCAGAGCACCTTTCCATAAAGAAAAGGCTCTATCGACACCGTTTGTTGTTGCTGGTTAATACTACTCTTCCAAGGAAGCAAGCGTATATGTGCAGCCCTTGGAGCTCTCCAAGAGGAGAAAAGAAGGAAGGTAATTTAAAATGCTCATCCCCAGCTCTGGGGCCTCTTTCTTCCTGCAGCAACTTCTCATTCACCCACTGGCGTCTGTGAGGGCAGGGTGGGGGTTATTAAAATATCCTCATCGATGATAGAGCACAGAGCTTTCTGCTGACAGTCGTGTCTCACTGTCCTTAACATAATCTTCCACTAAGGAACCAGCAGACATGTAAGAAGGTTTGTTTATTCTCTGCCTTGATCTCTTCATTTTTTTTTTCCTGGTGTAACACATGTATTTTTATACACTTTGTGAATTTACCCATCCACACCACCCCCTCCCACCTGCCTGGCACCCAATGAATGTTACTTCCATGTAGCCATACAAGTGTTGATCAGTTAGTACCAATTTGATGGTGAGTACATGTGGTGCTTGTTTTTCCATTCTTGTGATACCTCACTTCAAAGAATGGGCTATAGCTCTATCCAGGATAATATAAGAGGTATTATTAAAAGGTCACCATTGTTTTTCATGGCTGAGTAGTACTCCATGGTATACCACACTTTATTGATTCACTCGTGTATTGATGGGCACTTGGATTGTTTCCACATCTTTGCAATTGTGAATTGTGCTGCTATAAACCTTTGAGTGCAGATGTATTTATTATAGAATGACTCATTTTCCTTTGGGTAGATACCCAGTAGTGGGATTGCTGGAGCAAATGGTAGTTCTGCTTTTAGTTCTTTGAAGTATCTCCATACTACTTTCCATAGAGGTTGTGCTCATTTGCAGTCCCACCAGCAGTGTGTGAGTGATCCTATCTCTCTGCATCCACACCAGCATTTGTTGTTCTGGGACTTTTTGATAAAAGCCATTCTCACTGGAGTTAAGTAGTATCTCACTGTGGTTTTGAATTGCATTTCCCTGATGATTAGAGATGTTAAAAATTTTTTTGTATATTTGTTGGCCATTATTCTGTCTTCTTTTGAAAACTTTCTGTTCGTGTCCTTTGCCCACTTTTTAATGGGGTTGTTTGATTTTTTCTTGCTGATTTTCCTAAGTTCTATATAGATTTATCAGCCCTTCATCGGATATACAGCATGCAAATATTTTCTCCCATCCTGTAGGTTGTCTATTCAATCTAATGATAGTCTCCTTGGTTGTGCAGAAGCTTTTTAATTTGATCAGGTCCCATTTGTTTGTTTTTGTTACTGCTGTGATTGCTTTGGGGGTCATCTTCATAAATTCTTTGCCTAGGCAAATGTCTATAAGAGTTTTCCCAACATTTAAATGTTCAGAGATTTCTTTTCTTTTCGTTTTTTTTTTTTTTTTTTTTTTTTTTGAGACAGAGTCTGGCTTTGTTGCCCAGGCTAGAGTGAGTGCCGTGGCGTCAGCCTAGCTCACAGCAACCTCAAACTCCTGGGCTCAAGCGATCCTCCTGCCTCAGCCTCCCGAGTAGCTGGGACTACAGGCATGCGCCACCATGCCCGGCTAATTTTTTCTATATATATTAGTTGGCCAATTAATTTCTTTCTATTTATAGTAGAGATGGGGTCTCGCTCTTGCTCAGGCTGGTTTCGAACTCCTGGCCTCGAGTGATCGCCCGCCTCGGCCTCTCAGAGTGCTAGGATTACAGGCATGAGCCACTGCACCTGGCCCAGAGATTTCTTAAGTAAAATACAATAGGCATAAACCATAAAAGAAAAATATTGGTAAATTATATTTTATTAAAAATTTAAAATTTCTTCTCTTCAAAAGACACTGTTAAGGAAATGAGAAGCCATAGACTGGGAGAAAATACTTGCAAAACACATTCTGATAAAGGACTAGTATCCAGAATATATAAAGAACTCTTACGACTCAATAATAAGAAAACAAACAACCAACTCAATATTTGACCAAAAAAAAAAAGAGGACCCTCCACCAAAGAAGAGGTAAAGTTGGCAAGTGGGCACATGAAGATATGCTCAACACAATTAGTCATTATGGAGATGCAAGTTTGGGCGATGATGAGATATTATGATTTTATGACTCTTAGAATGGCTAAAATTAAAACTACTGGCCATACCAAGTACTGACTAGAATTCAGAGCAATTAAAACTCTCATACACTCCTGGTGGGAGTACAAAATGGTACAACCACTTTGGAACAATTTGGCAGTTTCTTATGAAGTTAAACGTACATTTACCATATGGCACAGCAATCCTAGTCCTGGGTATTGATATGAGAGAAATGAAAACATGTGTTCACGCAAAGACCTCTATGTAAATGTTCATATCAGCTTTATTCACACCGTCCCAGGTGAGCCCAGGTGCCCATCAACAGACTTGATAAAGTAATTATTGTATACACAATTAAAATTAATTGATATATGCAAAAACATAAATGAATCTCAAAAGTATTATGCTAGGATAAAAAAAAAACCAACCAGATTCAAAAGTCTAAATATTGTATGATTCCATTTATATCGTGTTTAGGAAACATGAAACTATAGAGACAGCAATCACATTAGTGATTTCCAGGGACAAGAGGGGGAGAAGATTAATTTAAAATGGAGCAAGAGAGAATTTGGGGGAATGGTAGAAAAGTTCTTTGTCTTGTTTTTGATCGTGGTTATGCAATTTGTCAATACTTACACAGCTGCATGTCTTAAAAGAGTGAAGCTTATTGTATGTAAATTATACCTCAATACACCTGACTTAAAGTACAAAAAATGCTCAGGGGGTGCATGGGATCTCGTGCACACTCTGTTCTTTTCCCCCATGACTGCCACCTGGTCATGCTTCAGCTTCAGCCACGAGGATGATGACAAAGCTTCAGGCCAGTACTTCTCAAAGTGTTTGCAGCACCAGTCCATGAGAATATTGAGAATATTTAGTAACATTTATAGCAATTTAAGTAATTCTGTCTGCTGTTTCTAATAATAAAATAAATACTTTTTATTTTGTATGTCTCTGGGGGGGGTTCCCTTTACTTTCTCAGAGATTTGGGGTTTTTTTTTAACAAAAAAAAATTTGTCTATAATGAATTGAAAATGTAAAAACCGGGCCCTTGACCACATATAGTTGGAGAAGACTGCCCTAGGGAGTGGGTGGAGCAAGTGGGAAGAAACCTGCATCCCTGAATCAGCGCACAGAGCAGAACCGCCTGGCAGCCTGGATATTACACGAATGAGAAATAAACTTTGTTCTTTATGCCAGGGTATCATTGTGTCTCTCTATTCTAGAAGCTACACCTCACCCTGATTGTCTGGGACCTGCACAAGGCTGTGCTATCTGCCGACTCTGGGCCAACACTTACGTCCCAAGAGGAGCTAGAAGCAACATCTTTTTGGAGAGAGCACAAGCTCAAAATCTGTGGGAAAAGCAAGCAAGTGGAGCATCACTTTATGAACCACATAAAGGTATGTGGTATGAACCACAGAGGGTGCCTACCAAAGAGAACTAAAGTTCTCACCTTTTCAGCAGTGCACAGAGATGGAGGAATGCAGCCATTCCAAGAGCCTGCAAGGCCCTGGCCACTTGTGGGAAGAGCAAGGCTTCCATCGGCAAGTACAGGCCCTCACTGCTTAAAAGCTGGGACACCTTCTGAGAAATGCACCATCCAGCGACTCTGCCATTGTGTGAACATCACAGAGTGTCCTTAAACAAACCCGGATGGCAGAGCCTACTGCACACCTAGGCTCTATGGCGTAGCCTATTGCTCCGAGGCTACACACTTATGCAGCATGTCACTGCTCTGAACGCTGCAGAAAACTGACATGATGGTAAGTATTGGTGTTTCTAAACATAGAAAAAGTACAGTAAAAATACAGTGTCACAATCTTATGAGACCACCATCATAGACGCGGCCTGTCATTGACTAAAACGTGGTTATGCAGCACATGACCGTACAATAGAAGCTGCTTGAACAACTACAGCTGCTTCAGAAAGGTGGCTTTGGGGGCTGCCTCCCTTTTACGAGGCTGGCTGAGGGTGGATAATTCTGACTCTTATTGGGCAGAGCAATGTAACTCACTGGTTCAGTTCTGCCCATTCCTGATTTTAACTTCACATGACCTCGGTCTCCTCATCTGTACAATGGCCTATATCAGGGCCCACCTATATCATGGGGGTTGTCAAGGTTTCAAGAAGTAATTCATGTAAAGAGCTAAAACTGGCCCTGCCTCATTGAAGGAGCTTGATGAATGTTCGCTATTGACTGATTTAGCTGCAAGCCAATTACCCTTTGTAATGAGATGATATTTCTGTGGTCACCAGATGGTCCCTACAGTGCTGAAGGCTGTGGGCCTTAGATCCAAACCTGACTGGTGTAACTTGATTCTAACACAGCAATTTCAGTGTAGGGACCAATGCTATATGTCAAATGTAAACTGTGATTAGGGGACTGAAGAGGGATATTGAATTATACCTGGGGATGGTCTGGTTCAGGCCTAGATTCCAACCTCACTGCCTTCAAGCATTCTTCCCAGTGAGCACCAGGGCACCAGCATAGCGCCTTCTAGTTTACAAAGCAATTTCACATCTATCACCTGACATCAGCTTCACAGTGGCCAGCGAAGTAGAAGGGATTATTGTATCTGTAGCACAGATGAGGCAAGGGGCTCAGGGGTTAAGTGGCTCACCCAAGGTCATGGGGTTAATGAGAGGAGAAGGTGGGGCTCAGAGCCGCATCTGGTTCCAAGTTCGTTTCTTTCCCTCAGATACTTTTCTGCCTCCCTAGGCTTGCTCACCTGGCCCAGAGCACACCTCCACATTGCGGTCATTTACGTAGCATGATTTGTAGCCGAGCAAAAGATTAATAATAGTGAGTCTCCGATTAGGTAGAACATGAAATTGCTGATATTTGAACCACAAAAATGGCAATTGCATATCGTTCAACCTAGTAATTTATACTTATTTGGATACTTACCAGGGGGTGGGCACCAAGCCAAACACTTCATACCGAACAGGTGTATATAAGCACAACGACCCTCTTATCTGCATTTTAGGGATGAGGGATCCACGACAGGGCTGGGAAGCTATGC